>OY282559.1:374722066-374924566 GCA_958295665.1 Tipula vernalis
AAAATCTTAATTTAAGTGGAATTTTCACACGCAACAGTTTCGTCTATTGTCCATGTTTTTTCTAAATGTACTTTCCACCAAGTTTATAGGCCTAACTGAGATTTAAATGTCACCATCCCCACTCCTTTGGATGGATGGAGACTCTTTAGACAAAAGATACCGGTGGGCTGACAAAGATGCCACTAATAATACTGTTTTGGTTTTATCAAAGATCAATCTGAAAAGTGAATTGCTCGGGCCAAAAGAAAAAGAGCATTTTTAACATCACATCGAATTGATATAGAAACTATAGAAGTAATGACTTTTTAAAAGTACTCTAAACCTAAAAAAAATATTTCGTTGAGATTTTGTTGACCAATAACAGGTGTAATGGTAGAAATGTCAACGTTAATCTAAATTCCCAAAGTACAGAGCTTTGATGATTACTAATGAAACTTTCGCACAAAATTAAAATGTTTCCTATCTAAATTATACCAAACCCTACGATGACTTAACATGATCCACTGTGGATTTTTTTCAGTATCTACTATAGTAAGTGCTTTTAGAATACTTTCCTAGTAAACATTTGAATTTAAGCAAAAACGGGTAGCATTTAGAATATTTAATAATGTAAAACTCTTTAATTAAATTTAGAATAGTTTTAATTGGAAATTTTTCAATAATTTGAAAACCCATGTGCTCAGTTCGTCTGATTGTTTATAGGAAACATTATTTGAACGTTTCATCGGCAATACTATCAGGCTTTTAAATTACAATTTATTTATTTGTATTTGGGATTTTTTTGAGTATATTCGATGTTAGTATGTTTTAGCACGTGACTGTGATCATAAATAGATTAAAATTAATGATGCATAATATATAAAATGAAAGATTAAAATGATATTGAATATTAATTGGATTGGTGAAAAGATGACACTATTCCATCTATTCCTTAAACAATATTGTGATTTCCAAAAGAGATTTATGTGATACTTGTAACACATACCAAAATATAGATGATCAGGCCGGAGAAACACGAGAACAGTCATCTTTTCATTTAATGCCATCATAGTTTTCAAATAAAATAGAAACATTTCCGACACCTTGTAGTGAAATTAGTACATTTGTCTAGTAAAGCAGCTTCTAGCAGGGCCATTTTAAGGAATTGTGATGATCAAAATAAAAGCTGCTTCTTTATAGTTCATATGCTTATATCTGGTGAATCAAAATCAAATAAACATTGCTCATTACAAGTACTTAGAGAAAATACAAACGGGAAAAACTATTTACAATGGTCCAGGTCAAGGCTCATATCATGAGTGAAGCAAAAATTATAAGTTTTACAATTCTCATAAATGCTATAATAAATTATAAAAATTCTGAAAATTTGCTTGTTCCTAAAAGTTCCATAATTTTTATAATCATATTCTCTGAATGGCTTAAATTTTAAAAATTCTATAAATTCAATCAATTTAACAAATTCCTTAAATATTGTAAATTTTGTAAGTTCTGTAATTCATTCTAATAAATGCATTATCGAATTTACAGAATTGATAGGATTTAGAGAATTTAAGGAACTTTCTGAATTTTTAGACTTGACAAAATTTTTAAAATTCACAGAATTTATGGGCTTTACACAATTTGAAAAAATTATAGATTTTGTACATAGATGTAAATACTATAAATTCTTTAAACCCTATAAATCCTGAAACCCTATAAATTCGACAAATTCTGTAAAGTCGAAAAATGCAGTAAGTTTTTTAAATTCTATAATTTCTGTTAATTCAATAAATTCCATAAATCTTACAAATCCAACAAATTCTGTAAATTCTAATTAATTCTTATAAATATTATAAATTCTAATATGTAAACTAAAAACTCTAAAAATTCTATACATTTGATGAATTTTATAAATTTCATCGATTCTATTAATTCTATAAATTCTAATAATTCTTTAAATTCTACAGATTCTATAAATTTTTTATGAATTCTTTAAATTATATAAATTTTATGGCTTCTATAAATTGTTTCAAGTATGTCAGTTCTGTAATTTCTCTAAACTCAAATTTGACTTATTTTAAAAATTCTATAATTTCTATAAATTCTTCGAATTCCCAAATTTTAAAATTCAATAAATTCGATAAATTCTATATATTTTAATATTTCTATAAAGTCTTTAATTTCTATAAATTTTATAAATTCAATAAATTCTAGTAAATTCTATAAAGTCTATTAAAATTCAGAAAGTTATTTATGTTCTGTAAACTCTGTAAATTCTGTAAACGCGACAACTTCAAACTCTAAAAATACTAAACATTTTTTAAATTCAATAAATCCTACAAATTCTAAAAGCTTCATAAATTCTATAAATTTTATGAATTTTATAACTCTTAAAATTTTGTGAATTCTTTAAGTTCTATAAATTGTTCAAACTGACAGAGTTCTATAATATAAATTCTATAAACTTAAATTATTTTTCCAATTTTTTTTTTCTAAAAATAGCCTAATTTCTATAAAATCTATAAATTTTATAAATTCTTTGAATTATACAAATTTTATAAATAAACTCGATAAATTCTGTTACCTAATTCTAATAACAATAAATTCTATAAATTCAATAAATGCTATAACTACATTCTGCAAATTTTATCAATTCTGTCAGTTCTATAAATTGTAGATTTTTCTAAATTCTACTTCTAATTTTACTTCTACTGAAAACTCCTTGATTTTTAAAGATCCTATAAATTTTCTAAATTATATAAATTCGTTAGTTTCCGCAAACTGTAAATTCTGAATTTACAGAATTGATAGGATTTAGAGAATATAAGGAACTTACCGAATTATTAGACTTTACAAATCGTTCAGAATTCACAGAATTTGAAGGATTTACACAATTTGAAAAATTTATAGAATTTGTACATAGATATAAATTCTATAAATTCCTTAAACCTTATAAATTCTGAAAGCCTATAAATTTGACAAATTCTGTAAAATCTAAAAATTTACTAAGTTTTTAAATTCTATAAATTCTGTAAACCTAATAAATTCTGCAAATTCGATAAATTTGGAAAATTCAATAGGTTCCACGAATTTTTATAAATTCTAATATGTCTATAAATTTAAATTTTATAAATTCTAATATATCAATTTTATCAAAATTATAATATAAATTTTTAAAATTTTGTAAGTTGTATAAAATGTTTCAAGTCCGTCTGTTCTATATATTCAACAAACCCAAATTTAACTTATTCTAAAAATTCCACAATTTCTATCAAATTTAAACATTCTTTGGAGTCTACAAATTTTATAAATTCAATAAATCAAATAAACTTTAATATTTCGTTAAATTTAACAATTTATTTAAATTTTATAAATTCAAGATATTTTTTAAATTGGATAAATTCTTTAAATCCTATTAATTCGATAAAGACTAAAAATTCAGTATGTTCTTTTAATTCTACAAATACCATAAATTCTGCAGTACTTATAATTTCTGTATATTCAATAAATTCTATAAATTCTATTAATTCTTTAAATGATATAAATTCTATAAGTTCTATAAATTTTTTTAAGTATGTCAATTCTATAAATTCGCTAAACTCAACTTTGACTTATTTTAAAAATTATATAATTTCTATAAATTCTTGGAATTCCACAAATTTTAAAAAAACAATAAATTCGATCAATTCTATAAAGTCTATTAAAATTCAATAAGTTCTTTTTGTTCTGTAAACCCTATAAATTCTGTAAACGCGACAACTTCAAATTCTGTAAATACTACACATTTTTTAAATTCTATAAATCCTACAAATTTCAAAAGCTTCATAAATTCTATAAATTTTATGAATTTTATAACTCTTTAAATCTTTGGATTTTTCCAAATTTTTTTTTCTAAAAATTCCCAAATTTCTATACAAACTTTAAATTTTTTAAATTCTTTGAACTCTGCAATTGTTTTGAATTTTACTGCTACTACAAACCCCATAATTTTTATTATACATTTTGTAAATTCATAAAATTCTATCAATTTTATAAATTATATAAATTCTTTAGTTTCTACAAACTGTAAATTCAATATATTCTAGTAAATTAAAAAAGCTTATAGAATTTGAAGGATTTTCACAATTTATTGGATTTGAAAAATTAATAAAATTCGTAAAGTTTATAGAATATGTAATAATACTATAAATTCTATAATTTCTACAAATTCTATAAAGTATAACAATTCAGTAAGTTTCTTAAATTCTGCAATTTTCTGTAAATTTTATAAACTCAATAAATTCTATAAATCTTGTAAATTTTAAAAATTCTATGTGATTTACAAATTTTATAAATTTTATGAATAATATGAATTTTTTAAATTTTGTATGTTCTTTGAATTCTACAAATTGTTTCAAGTCCCTCACAAACTAAAATTTTACTTATTCTAAAAGTGTCATAAATTTTATAAATTTGCTAAATTCTCTGGATTGTATAAATTTTATAAATTGCAAAAATTCATTAAATCATATAAACTTTCATAATTCTATAAATTAAATAATTTCTATAAATTTTATAAATTCAAGATATTCCTTAAATTCGATAAATCCTATATGGCCAATAAATTTAGTATATTCTATAAATTATTTTAATTCAATAAAGTCTATGAATATAGTAAGTCCTTTAAACAAATCCCATAAATTATTTAGTTTTTATAATTTCTTTATATTCGATAAATTCTATAAATCTTAAAAATCCAATTAGTTCTATAAATTTTATAAATTCTATAAATTCTATAAATTCTACAAATACTAAATACATTATAAATTCTAATATGTTTATGAATTTTATAAATTCCATCAGTTCTATAAATTCTACAACTTCTATAAATTTTATAAATTTTTTAAATGTTATAAATTCTATAGATTCTATAAATTGTTTCGAATATCTCAATTCAGTAAATTCTGTAAACTCAAATTTGACTTATTTTGAAAATTCTATAATAAATTCTTTGAACTCTACAAATTTTATAAATTCAATAATCTTTAAGTTCTATAAATCCAATTAATTCTATAAAGCCCAAAAATTCATTAAGTTATTTAAATTCTACAGATTCTATAATTTGTATAAACCTTATTCTGTAAACAGCGCAAATTTTAGAAATTATTTAAATTTCAAAAATTTTACAAATTATATCAATTCTATAAATTTCTAAAATTCTCTTAAACTTTATAAATTCTAGAAATTTTATGAATTTTATAATCTGTAGGTTCTATGAGTTCTATAAATTGTTTTAACTGAGTTCTATAAATTCTACAGACTCAAATTATGTTTCAATTTTTTTTGCTAAAAATTGAATTCAATTTTTTTTTGCAACTTCGTCATTCTAATAATAATAAATTCTATAAATGTAATAACTATAATCCATAAATTTTTACCAGTACTGTTATTGTCACTTCTATAAATTGTATAATTTTTTAAATTCTATAATAAATTTCCCAAATTTTGCTTTTCTCTAAATTCCATAATTTCTATTAATCCTATAAATTTTTTAAATTCTTAAAATTCTATAAATTCTTTAAACCCTATAAATTCTAAAAATTCTATAAACCCTCCAAATTCTATAAAGTAATTAAATTCAGTGAATTTCTTATATTCTATAAATTCTGTAAATTTTATAAATTCCATACATTCTAAAAATTCAATAAATTCCTAAAATTTTATAAATTTTCTATAAAAAATGTCTATAAATTTAAATTTAATAAATTTTATAAATTCTATCAATTCTTTATATTCAATAAAATTTATAAATTCGAGTTTTATAAATTATTTCAAGTCTCTCTGTTCTATAAATGCTACAGACTCAAGTTTTTCTTATTCTAAGAACTCCATAAATTTTATGCATTTTGTAAATTCTATAAATTCAATAAAGTCTATAAATTCTATAAATTTGTGTTTAAATTTTTTGGATTCTATGAGTCCAATAAATTTTTTAAACTGACAGAGTTCTATAAATTCTACAAACCAGTCTTGTTTTTCAAATTTTTTTTTTCTAAAAATTGCCTAGTTTCTATAAATACTATAAATTTTATAAATTCTTTGAATTCTGCAAATTTTATAAATAAACTCGATAAATTCTATTACCTAATTCTAATAACAATAAATTCTATAAATTCAATAAATGCTATAATTACATTCTGCAAATTTTACCAATTCTATCAGTTCTATAAATTGTAAATTTTTCTAAATTCTACAATAAATTCCCGAAATTTTACAAATTTTATTTCTACTGAAAATTCCATAATTTTTAAAGATCCTATAAATTTTCTAAATTATATAAATTCGTTAGTTTCTGTTAACTGTAAATTCAATTCATTCTAATAAATTCATTATCGAATTCACGGAATTGATATGATTTAGAGAATTCAGGGAACTTACTGAATTTTTACACTTTACAAAATTTTTAGAATTCATAGAATTTATGGGATTTACAAATTTTGAAAAATTTATAGAATTTGTACATACCTACATATAAATTCTATAAATTCTTTAAAGTCTAAAAATTCACTAAGTTTTTTAAATTCTATAAATTCTGTAAACCTTATAAATTCTGCAAATTCGATAAATTTTATAAATTCTATAGATTCCACGAATTTTTATGAATTCTAATATGTCTATAATATTACATTTTCTAAATTATATTTTTCAATTTTACCAATTCTATAAATTCAACATATTCTATAAAATTTATAAATTCTATAAATTGTACTAATTATATAAATTTTTAAAATTTTATAGGTCCTATGAGTTATATAAATTGTTTGAAGTCCGTCTGTTCTATTTATTCAACAAACCCAAATTTGACTTATTCTAAAAATTCCATAATTTCTATCAAATTTAAAAATTCTTTGAAGCCTACAAATTTTATAAATTCAAAAAATTCCATAAATCGTATAAACTTTAATATTTCTATAAATTAAACAATTTTTTTAAATTTTATAAATTCTTTAAATTTGATAAATTCTATAATTCCTATTAATTCAATAAAGACTAAATATTCAGTGTCTTCTTTAAATTCTACAAATACCATAAATTCTGCACATACCATTTCTGCTTATAATTTCTGTAAATCCAATAAATCTTACAAATCCAATAAATTCGTTAAATTTTGTAAATTCTTTAAATTCTATATAGTCCATAAATATTATAAATTCTAATATGTAAACTAAAAACTCTACAAATTCTATAAATTCTATTAATTCTTTAAATTCTACAGATTCTATAAATTCTATAAAAATTATTTAAATGATATAAATTCTATTGGTTCTATAAATTGTTTCAAATATGTCAGTTCTGTAAATTCTCTAAGCTCATATTTAACTTATTTTAAAAATTCTATAATTTCTATAAATTCTTCGAATTCCACAAATTTTAAAAATCAATAAATTCGATAAATTCTATATATTTTAATATTTCTATAAATTCTATAAAATCTATTAAAATTCAGAAAGTTCTTTATGTTCTCTAAACCCTATAAATTCTATAAACGCGACCACTTCAAACTCTGTAAATACTGTACATTTTTTAAATTCTATAAATCCTACAAATTCTATAAGCTTAAAAATCAATAAATGCTATAACTACATTCTGCAAATTATACAAATTTTACTGCTACTACAAATTCCATAATTTCTGTTATAAATTTTGTAAATTCTTAAAATTCTATAAATTTCATAAATTATATGATTTGTTTAGTTCCTACAAATTCTATAAAGTCTAATAATTCAGAAAGTTTCTTAAATTTTACAATTTTCTGTAAATTTTATAAATCCTATAAATTCGATAAATTTTATAAACTCAATAAATTCTATAAATGTTTAAAATTTTAAAAATTCTATAAAATTTATAAATTCGATAGATTTTATGAATAATATGAATTCTTTCAATTTTTTATTTTCTTTGAATTCTATAAATTGTTTTAAGCTCCTCACAAACTCAAATTTTACTTACTCTAAAAGTTTCATAATCTTTATAAATTTTCTAAATTCTCTGAATTGTATAAATTTTATAAATTGCAAAAATTCGATAAATCCGATACGTCGTATAAATTTTGTATATTCTATAAATTCTATAAATCTTAAAAATCCAATTAGTTCTATAAATTTTATAAATTCTGTAAATTCTACAAAAACTCTACAAATTCTAAACATTTTATGAATTTTATAAATTCCATCGGTTCTACAAATTCTACAATTTCTATAAATTTTATAAATTCTTTGAATGTTATAAATTCTATGGAGTCTATAAATTGTTTCGAATATGTCAGTTCTATATTTTTATGCTTTTAAAAAATTCCATAATTTCAATAAATTCTTTAAGTTCTATAAATCATATTAGTTCTATAAAGCCCAAAAATTCAGTAATTTCTTTAAATTCTATAGATCCTATAATTTCTATTAACCCTATTCTATAAACACGGCAAATTCTATAAATTTTTTAAATTCTAATAACTTTATAAATTCTATAGATTTTATGAATTTTATAATTTGTAGGTTCTATGAGTTCGATAAATTGTTTTTCCATTTTTGTTTCTAAAAATTGAATTGAAGTTCGATAAAATCTATTACGTAATTCTAATAACAATAAATTCTATAAATTCAATAAACATTATAACTGTCATTGTCACTTCTATAAATTGTATAATTTTTTAAATTCTACAATAAACTCCAAAAATTTTTCAAATTTTACTTTTCTCTAAATTCTATAATTTCTATTAATTCTATAAATTTTTTAAATTCTCAAAATTCTATAAATTCTTTAAACCCTATAAATTCTAATAATCCTATAAACCCTCCAAATTCTATAAAGTAATTAAATTCAGTGAATTTCTTATATTCTATAAATTCTGTAAATTTTATAAATTCCATAAATTCTAAAAATTGAACAAATTCCTAAAATTTTATAAATTTGCATATGTCTATTAATTTACAATAAATTTCATACATTTTATAAATTCTATCAATTCTTTAAATTCAATCAAATTTATAAATGATGTATGAGTTTTATAAATTGTTTGAAGTCTCGCTGTTCTATAAATGCTACAGACAAGTTTTTCTTATTCTAAAAATTCCATAAATTTTATGAATTTTGTAAATTCTATAAATTCAAAAAACTCTATAAATTCTATAAATTCTGTAAACACGACAAATTTTATGAATTTTTTAAACTGTTTAAATTTTTTGGATTCTATGAGTCCTATAAATTTTTTAAACTGACAGAGTTCTATAAATTCTACAAACCAGTCTTGTTTTTCAAATTTTTTTTTTCTAAAAATTCCCTAGTTTCTATAAATACTATAAATTTTATAAATTCTTTGAATTCTGCAAATTTTATAAATAAACTCGATAAATTCTATTACCTAATTCTAATTACAATAAATTCTATAAATTCAATAAATGCTATAACTAGATTCTGCAAATTTTACCCATTTTGTCAGTTCTATAAATTGTAAATTTGTTTAAATACTACAATAAATTCCCGAAATTTTACAAGTTTTACTTCTACTGAAAACTCCATAATTTTTAAAGATCCTATAAATTTTCTAAATGTTATAAATTCTTTAGTGTCTGTAAACTGTATTCAATTCATTCTAATAAATTCATTATCGAATTTACAGAATTGATAGGGTTTAGAGAATTCAGGGAACTTACTGAATTTTTACACTTTACAAAATTTTTAGAATTCATAGAATTTATGGGATTTACAAAATTTGAAAAATTTATAGAATTTGTACATAGATATAAAACATTCTTGAAGCCTACAAATTTTATAAATTCAAAAAATTCCATAAATCGTATAAACTTTAATATTTCTATAAATTAAACAATTTTTATAAATTTTATAAATTCTATAATTCCTATTAATTCAATAAAGACTAAATATTCAGTTTTCTTAAAATTTTACAAATACCATAAATTCTGCACTACTTATAATTTCTGTAAATCCAATAAATTCTATAAATCTTACAAATCCAATAAATTCGATAAATTTTATAAATTCTTTAAATTCTACATAGTCCATAAATATTATAAATTCTAATATGTAAACTCAAAACTCTACAAATTCTATAAATTCTACAGATTCTATAAATTCTATACAAATTCTATGAGTTCTGTAAATTCTCTAAGCTCATATTTGACTTATTTCAAAAATTCTATAATTTCTATAAATTCTTCGAATTCCACAAATTTTAAAAATCAATAAATTCGATAAATTCTATATATTTTAATATTTCTATAAATTCTTTAATTTCTATAAATTCTATAATATCTATGGTATTAAAATTCAATAAGTTCTTTATGTTGTATAAACCCTATAAATTCTATAAACGCAACAACTTCAAACTCTGTAAATACTATACATTTTATGAATTTTATAACTCTTTAACTTTGGTGGATTCTAGAAGTCCTATAAATTGTTTAAACCGACAGAGTTCTATAAATTCTATAAACTCGAATTATTTTTCCAAATTTTATTTTTCTAAAAATTCTATAAATTTTATAAATTCTTTGAATTCTGCTAATTTTATACAATAATTACTCTAAAAGTTTAATAATCTTTATAAATTTTCTAAATTCTCTGAATTGTATAAATTTTATAAATTGCAAAAATTCGATAAATCCTATAAGTCCTATAAATTTTGTATATAGTAATCTATAAATTCTATAAATCTTAAAAATCCAATTAGTTCTATAATTTTTATAAAATCTGTAAATTCTACAAATACTAAAAAGATTATAAATTCTAATATGGTTAAAAACTCTACAAATTCTAAAAATTTTATGAATTTTATAAATTCCATCGGTTCTACAAATTCTACAATTTCTATAAATTTTATAAATTCTTTGAATGTTATAAATTATATGGATTCTATAAATTGTTTCGAATATGTCAGTTCTATGATTTGATCAGTTCTATAGTTTTATTTTTTTTTTAAATTCCATAATTTCATAAATTCTTTGAATTCTACAAATCCTATTAGTTCTATAAACCCCAAAAATTCAGTAAGTTCTTTAAATTCTACAGATCCTATAATTTCTATAAACCCGGCAAATTCTAGAAATTTTTTAAATGTCATAAATTTTCTAAATTCTATCAATTCTTTAAATTTCTTAAATTCTAAAAACTTTATAAATTCTATAAATTTTATGAATTTTATAATTTGTAGGTTCTATGAGTCCTATAAATTGTTTTAACTGACAGAGTTCTAAAAATTCTACAAACTCAAATTATGTTTCCATTTTTTTGCTAAAAATTGAATTCTGCAACTTTTATAAGTTCGATAAAATCTATCTAGCGTCATTCTAATAATAATAAATTCCACAAATGTTATAACTATAATCCAAAAATTTTTACCAGTACTTTCATTGTCACTTCTATAAATTGTATAATTTTTTAAATTCTACAATAAACTTCCTAAATTTTCCAAATTTGCTTTTCTCTAAATTCCCTAATTTCTATTAATCCTATAAATTCTTTAAACCCTTTAAATTTTAAAAATCCTATAAACCCTCCAAATTCTATAAAGTAATTAAATTCAGTGAATTTCTTAAATTCTATAAATTCTGTAAATTTTATAAATACCATACATCCTAAAAATTCAATAAATTCCTAAAATTTTATAAATTTTCATATGTCTATAAATTTAAATTTAATAAATTTTATAAATTCTATCAATTCTTTATATTCAATAAAATTTATAAATTATATAAATTTTATGAATGCTATAAAATCTTTAAATTTTTTAGGTTGTGTGAATTTTATAAATTATTTGAAGTCTCTCTGTTGTAACTATAAATGCTACAGACTCAAGTTTTTCGTATTCTAAAAATTCCAAAATTTTTGTAAATTTTATAAATTCCAAAAATTCGATAAGTCTATAAGTCCTATGGATTTTGTAAATTCTATAAATTCTCTTAACACGACAAATGTTATGAATTTTATAAACTCTTTAAATTTCTGTAGATTCTATATGATACTCGTATAAATTGTTTTAACGGACAGAGTTCTATAAATTTTACAAACTTAAATTCTTTTTCCAATTTTTTTTTTCTAAGAATGCCCTAATTTCTATAAACACCATAAATTTTATAAATTCATGGAATTTTACAAGTTAGACTCTGTAAATTCCATAATTTTTCAATTTGTCTCAATCAGAAATTCTTTCTTAAAAATTTTCTAACACGACGAGATTTTCAGGAATTTCCAAAATGTTTTGTGTTAACTGTTTGAATCCCATTAAGTTTTCTGAAGATTAGGCTTCTACCTGTAGATGAAAGAGTTGAGCCGCCTTAGCTTCCAGTTGACTCGGCATATTTGGGTCTATTTAAGATATTCGAGTTTAAGGGATAAGTTGCTCGCTGATATTATAAGTTAAACAATATTCCAGTTAGAACTGATTTTGTGTTACCAAAATGTCTCGATTGTTCAAAATTATTCGAGGTTATTAGATTATTTGAAGCCAAACGGATTTTGTGCCAAACGGATTTCCGCGCTCTTCGGAGAGCAAGTTTTCGATTTTAGGAAAGTTTAGGTTATATATCGAACTCTAAGCATATCGTTATTTGTGCAAAATATAATTTTTACGCTAACCTCGAGCACTGAAACTTCTTAAAAAACAGTCGATGTACTAGCTTCACTAAAGCGAAATAATCTCATGACTCTCAGTGTTGTAAATGTCAAACGAAGTTATGACATCGAAATCATAACGAATTCAACGCAAATCTAGGTACGTACGTGTAGGGGGGTTATGCATTTTCGGATTTTAGACTTTTTTGGGGCATTTTTCATTTTTTTTTTGGCCATTAATATATTGAGGTGTAATTGCCATACACCGTAAGATACGTTATGCATTACACATAGAGATTTGTGTTGGTTTTGACTGCAACCGTTATTTAAATAAATTAATCTCAAGCTTAAACTAGACTTTGTTTTGCTTTTAATGTTGAAATTAGCTTCATGATAGAGGAATGGATAGATAACATATGGATAACATGTTGAAAAACCTGACTTATTAATTGTCTGAAGAATTATTAATTTCTTGATGATGTTGAGTGACCCCGATTTTGCAATTTTTGTACATGACCCACTTTAAACTATGGAACTCAAGTAACTGTCACCAATATTGTCATATTAACACGTTGAAGAGTTTGATATATTTAGTTGATTCACAGCAGGGTTTGCAAACGGTTAGAACCGGTTTTTAAAAAACCGGGTTTTCTGAAAAAATAACCGGGTAATTTTTGCTTGTTGTTATGAGTGCGGCAAATCCGAAAATTCTGTGATGATACTAATTTTAAATTTTGCTACAAAAATGGAAAATGAACTAAAGGAAAAAATCAAATCAAAACAGTTCTATACATTTGATGAGTGAACAAATTGCCAGAAGGGCCAGAAGATACCTGAATTTTTATAAATTGGATTTGAAATTTATAAATTTGGGCTTAATCCGCATACACGGTGGTTGTGATTCATATAAAACGAGAGAACTAATTGATCAACGACAAATTTGGAATGGTTTTGAAAAATCATATCGTATTCACAACATGTGACGGAGCTTTAGTAAATGTTAAATTTGGCAATAAATCGGAACCTGAAATTGTTCTATGTATGAACCATGGGTTACTCTTGGCGTTACAGACATTTTATATAAAAAAAACGCCGCGATTAGTGGAAGCAACAATAGAAACTAATAAAATCGATGAATCTGATTGTATATTCTAAATAATGATGAATTCGGAAATGAAGAATATTATGAAGTTGAATATTCTGTCATTTCATTTCATTCCATGCAATCATTCAGTTCGCAATATTGAACAATTTTCAAGCGTTCCCCTGCCCAAAATACAATTTTACAGCAACATGTTAAACAACACTGGATGATTTACAAAAATTTAATTTGCTCGAAAATATTTCTTAAATAATGCTTAAAGATATTTGTGATGCTTTGTCACCCGTACAAGAAGCAGTGGAAGTTTTTAGGATGAAAATACGCTACATTTACAACGGCCGAAACTATAGTCATGCTTATGTTGAATAAAATTGACCAGATAAATTGCGGAAGTCAGCTAAAGTTTATTCAATTCATTGAAAAAGAGGGTGTCAGAACGTAGAAATATTAATTTAATATCTTTGGCGAAGTATTTAAAAGATCTAAAAGCCAAATCACTCACTTAATCAGGAGTTTCTCTGCCATATTCGTCAAAAACAGAAATGCTTAAGTTTGGCAAGCGATTATTGGAAATCGGGTTTCAAGAAAGTTTGCTGGATAGTAAGGCTAGTGAGATTAACATAATACATGTATGTAATGATGTTGAAATGTCGCTTAATGATGAACTTAACTTGGCTTTTGAAAAAGAGTCTGCACAAAAACACAAGAAGTCGTTAATGTTAACACTTAATTACAGTTAAATCAACTACAACCAACTCGGAAGAAACCTTTTCTGTATCAAGAATTTTTTGCAATTAAATTAGAAGCCGTCTTATTAATTTTTGTAATAAAAAAATGAATTTGTTTGGAATTGAAAACAAAAACTATGAAAAAAACTTTATTTAATGGCGTTTTTTAGCGAACTAAGTGCGATTTTATTATATAATACATTTTTGTCTTTAAAAACCCGGTTTTATCCGGTTAAACACGGGTTTTTGCAAAGCCTAAAACCGTAAGTTATTTGAAAGAATTCGAATATTATGGAAATAAATGTAATTGGAGGATCCCCATACAGCCCTGACGTTAGTGAAGAATTGTACGATTGCCAAAGATTTAGAAGGTTCGGCGTGCTACTTGAAGTCCAGAACACCTAAAACTTCTGTCAAAATTGTTATATGTTAAATATTGACAATTTCTTTCCTTTGCTGTGACAAGTGAGCCGTCAAAAATAACCAATCATAGCAATAGTAGGGCCACAGTCGACATTCCACCGTTTATCACGAATATTTGATATTGTTCGCCTTTATCTAATTTTTGTATTCATATTATAGAATCATTGATTTTTTTTCTTTGTTGCTAAATACTCAACATGCACGCGATATGGTTTTGCCCACTTGGGACATAATCAAATAATTTCTCAATTATACTAAACACAAAACCACATTTTATCAAGTATTTTGAAGTGTCTATATCAAGATTACTGCGGGCATATAGGAAAAATATTTATCACACATATTAGTAAATAATTAGGTGTTAATTTGACATAGTCATTGTGCTAATTTGTAAAAATGTCCGCTATTTATTAAAATGTGTGTAATGTAGGTATTTTAAGTATTTTAGACATAGCAGTTTTTTTTTTTTTGATAAGCTTTTGACCTTGTTTGGTCTAATTCGATTATATATATATATGCACGAACATATGTGCGAACACATTAACATTTTTTGCGATGCAATTCCACTTGAGTTTATCGAACAGCACTTAACTATTTCAAGGGCTTGGAATATAAACACACATTATTTTTATCACACTCAACACTTGTTTGTATGATAAAACTATTTATTATTATGTGAGTCGATCGTTCTAAAGTATAAATAAAACTGGTAAATCAGGATTTTGCTTTTTTTTTTTTTTTTTTTTTTTTTTTTGAAAACTGTGCCAAGAGCTTAATTTGTACTAACATCAAACTTTTTTTGCTTCTGACAATACACAACACAAATCTCCATACTTTTCTTCCATTTTCACTAAATTGATATATTTAGCACTAGAATCACTTAATTTTAATTTTTTTTTTCTTAACCTCACAATTCACTCACATAACAAATCATAATTGAAAAAATAAAAACAAATTTGGTTTTAAATTTTTTTTTTTTGATAGTTTCTTCACGGCACAGAAATTTGGCGATTTTTATTTCTCCACTAACTTTTAACCACTTCTAAAGTATAAAGTTGACTGAATTCATTGCTGATTTATTTAAATAATTTATATACATTATTTTCATTTAACGATTTTATTGTGGCCGTTAGACGCACACTTGAATGTATGTCCACATACTCGAACATATAACGACAAAACAAATAAATAAATTCTCGCGAATGAATTACATTACATATACACTCTTTGCAAAAATAGTGCTCAACGCTTTTATTTTGTGATGTGATGTGCGGCAACTTTTACGCGAGAGATTAACGCTGAACACGTGTGAAGAGAGATTTTAGTATGATGTAATTTTATAATAAAGTATAGAGGTATGCGCGCTTCTTTTTTTATGAATGAGTTGCGCTCAATTTATAATACAAACATACTACTTCACGTATAAAATGTGTCAACGCGTGCAGATCACACGCCAAAAACTAATAATATAAAACGAGTTGAGACTACCTCCAAAGGTCGACCGGTTTACGTTTATTTATATAAAATATTTCATAAAATCTAATCTATACAATTTTATTTATTAATTTTATTGATAATATGTACACCAAGTGGTTTCAATTGAATTTTTATTTTGTAATCGAATTGAATTGATAAATTTTGAGATAGGAGACATGAGTGTGCAATATTTTTTTTTTACTGTGGCGGATCTGAATTGTTGCACGTGATGTGTAACGTAAACTAGATAAGAATATGTGGTTCCAAACACGATTTGAAATTTTTGTTGGTGCCCAATACTTAAAAATCATAGTTCTTTGTTGAGCTTATATAACGTACCTATATTATATATACACTTCAACAATAATCGACAAATAAATTGCAATTGTTGTTGTCAAGTCGTTCGATTTTGATTATTTCTCTTTTTATTAAAGTCATCATGACTGTGCGTGTTATGTCTAACAAATGAATTTAATACTTGTGATGACGAAAAGTTTATTAATAATGTTTCAATATGCGATTGCAAGATAAATTATTTTATACTCTAAAGTTAAAGAATTAGCTGTTTCACATGGCAACACTAATAATCACCCAAAAGCCAAAACCCAAAAATACATATGGGCGATAGTTCAAAATGCCTAGTCAACCAGAAAGTAAATGAACGATTACCCAAACTAAGAATTGAAAAGCGCCCAAAACAAAATCACCTAAAATTCTGGTTAATTTTCGATATTTGGGTAATGTATGGAATATGTAATATATGGTACGTAGGGACCTGAAATGTATAATATGGTACCTAAGGGGAACATATAATGAAAGGAGAACATTTTCGCTCTCTTCTTCCGGATGTCATAGTGAAAAGACATGTTTGTAATAAGTATAAATAAAATATTTATATATTTTATTGGTCATCTCGCATAAAATATAACTTTGGCGACGAGGAAAATTAATAAGGAAAGTGTTAAATAATATATTAGTGATTAATTATAAAAAAAAGGCAAACAAATTTGATAAAATGAGTGATAAGCAAAAAGCACTTTGTGGCCACATGCCGCCTTTCAATTATAAAATAGATAAATGGAAGATATACAAGGGTCGCTTTGAACAGTTTATCACAGTGTTCAAAATGAACGATGACGAGCAAAAGAAAGCGGCATTGCTAAACTTTTGTGGGAATGAAACATACCAGTTTATGTACAATTTATGTTGTCCAGAGGAGTTGAGCGAGGTGTCGTACACGGATTTAATAAAAAAAATGGATGATCGTTTTTTGGAGTCGGTGAATATATGGGTTCAGCGAAAACGTTTTTTTTTTTTGAGTATAATCAAGAGAAAAGAGAATCATGCCAAGATTATATAATGAAATTGCGTGGTGCGGCAAAAGATTGTGGATTTGGTGAAAGTTTGTAAAATGTTATTATGTATAAATTTGTGACGGGGATACATAGTAAAAAATTTTCGAAGAGCTGTGTGATGAAACGAGGGATATAAACAGTATTAAAAAGGCATTAGAGGTGGCAAAAAAGGCATAAGAATTTGTGCGGATTACAAGGTTACGTTAAATAAGTATTTGAAAGATACGAATTATAGATTGCCAAAGGTAGCGGATATTTTGTACAATTTGAGGGATGCCCGAATTTTTTCAAAATAAGACTTAGATCGTGCTTATTATCAATTGGAGTTGGATGAGGAGTCTTAAGAGTTGGTTTCGTGGAGTACACATATGGGAAACACATATAGAATGAATCGTTTACCATTTGGGGTCAAACCAGCATCTGGGATTTTTCAGCGAGAGATTGAAAGAGTGTTAAAATGTATTAATGGAGTAGTGTATTTCTTGGACGATGTGTTAGTGTTTGCGAAAGATTTAGAAAGTCATAATATAGCGTTGAATAATGTTTTTGGTAGATTGTCAAATGCTGGGATTAGAGTTAATGCATCGAAGTGAGTTTGGTAAAAATAAAATTGGATATTTAGGATATGTAATTTCGGATAAGGGTATAAATAGAAGTAGTAAGAAGTATACTATTAGTGATTTTCCAATTCCGAAGACTATTACCGAGGTTAGGTCGTTTTGTGGACTGGTGAATTGCTTTGGTAGGTTTATTGAAAATGTATCTACGAAAATGCATCCAATATATAATTTGTTGAAACAAGGAGAAGGTTTTGAATGCAGTGAAAAATGTAATTAAGTGTTCTGTGAGATTAAGGACGAAATAATATCGGATAAAGTGTTGGTAAAATACGATCCTCAACAGGAACTGGTACTTACTTGTGATGCATCGAATGTGGGAATAGGAGTAGTACTATCACATAGATTTGAGGGTGGAATAGAAAGGCCAATTGAATTTGCATCGAGAACGCTTTCAGATAGTGAAAGAAACTATGGAACAATTGAAAAGGAAGCACTCGCTATTATTTTTGGGACAAAGAAATTTTTTCAATACTTAATTGGAAGACATTTTGTATTGGTAACGGACCATAAACCGCTTCTTGCAATTTTTGGAGAACATCGTGGAATTCCACAGATGTCGACGAGAAGGTTACAAAGATGGGCATTTCATCTTTCAGCATTTGATTACTCTATTGAATATGTTAAATCTAGGGAAAATTGTGCGGATTCGTTGTCTCGTTTTCCAATAGATAATAGGCCACTTAATTCCAAAGAAATTAGTTATTTGAAGTTTGTGTGTTCAAATGATGTCTTACCAATTAATTTTGAGGTAATTAAGCAGGAAACGGGAAAAGATTTGGAGATAATAGAAGTGATGAAAGCAGTGAGGAACGGCGATTTTTCAAAATTAGATAAAAAACTATTTGCAGCATATATTGATGTGGGGACATCGTGTAGTTATTCCACAGACGGAGACCAGAAGGTCCATGGAAAAGGATTCATTTTGATTTTGCGGGTCCGATGTGCAACAGGTTTTATTTAATAATTGTAGATGCATATAGTAAGTGGGTCGAGGTTTTTCATACGTTAAGTCCAACGACCGAATTCACTATTCGTTGTTTGTCAAGTGTGTTTTCACGATTTGGATTGCCAGAGCAGCTGGTAAGTGATAATGGATCACAATTTGTATCATTGACGTTTGTTGATTTTATGAAATCAAACAACATTAAGCATTCTCTGACACCTACTTATTTTCCTGCTACGAATGGGGCGGCGAAAAATTCGGTAAAGACGGTTAAAAAGGCTTTGTATACTGCTGGGTTGGATAAGTATCTGGGTAATGTGGAAAATAGGTTGTGCAATTTTCTTGCTGATTATCGAAACATACCTCATTGTACGACAGGAGTTGCACCGGCTTCATTGGTATTGAAATTACCAAAGTCTAAAAGAGATAAAGAGGAGGTGAATCAGATGAGAGGGTTAGGGCGAAGGCTAAATGACAACTCAAAAATAGAGCAGAGTTTGAATGAACAGGATAAGGTTAACGATCAAGGTACTGTTGTTGGGATGAATGAAGGTAGTCAAAGTTTCAATATTGTTTTGTTTGATAGTGGTAGGAGTTGTGTAGAGAATCAACTCGTTAGTCAGTATAATGAATGTGAAGGCGTAATGGAAGATGTTGTTACAGAGAATCCAAGTGGTTTTGAAGTAAGGGAGGAAGGCTGTGGTGAGAATGTGAATGTGAAAGGGGTAAATAGAAATGAGAATGCAGAGCAAAATGTAGGTCAGGGTTGTCGGTTATGTGATAAGTCGCTTATAGAAAAACCAGTAAGGTTTAGTGATTACACGTCATTTGATTAAGTTTATTAATTTAATTCGTTTAAAATAAAAGAAGAAAACAAAATTAAATTATTTTGAAATGATAAGAGATCATCAAAGATACCTACAGCTACTGTGTGTCTGGTGAATCATTTGGAGTATCCTGGCTTGTAAAATTTTTGCCACTACTACTCGCGGTTGATCAGTCTGTAACAGAAGAACGTTACTACTTATATTCAAAGACAACCTCCTACGGAAATAAGGTAACAAATCGATGTCATTGCAACCTGACTTTTCGGGCCAACCCTTCCCTATAAATTCCAAAATCTTTCGTAGATGCTGATCGTGGAGTGTATGTTCGGCCACTAATTTTGTATTAACCGGAAATTCGTCCAATAACGACATATAGATTTGTTGAACTTCCAAACCTGACTCATGTTTCTCGTCAAATTTTTATCCGGACCCATTCGGAGTCTCGACAAAGCATCTGCATTTCAGTGGCGATCGGTTGGCCTATCCCGAAAAGCGTATGTGTAACTCATTAGCATAATAGCCCATCGTTGTAAACGCCGAATTGTCATCTCTGGCAACTGTTTATTTGGGCTGAAAATCGTTGTGAGCGGTTTATGGTCCGTGTCCAATTCGAACTGCCGACCATATAGGTACTGATGAAATTTTTTAACACCGAAAATTATCGACAGAGCTTCCTTCTCGATTTGACTGTAGTTTTTCTGACTGTCTGTTAGTGATTTCGAGGCAAATGCGATAGGTTGTTCGGTGCCGTCTGGATAAATATGAGATATTACAGCGCCTATTCTATGTGACGATGCATCTGTGGCTAACATAATATTGCAGTCCTCTCTAATGTGTACTAACTGTGTATGTTCAATAATCGCTTGTTTCAGTTGAATGAAAGCTCTTTCCTGTTCATCGGTTCAGGATAAATTGACATTCTTGGCCCTCCACCGATTCAATGAAACCGCTAATTGCGAAACATTTTATATATACCGATTGTAGTAGTTAATATTTCCTATGAAGGCTTCCGATTCTTTAAGATTTGTTGGACGTGGTAAGTATTCGATAGTCTTCCCGATGGCCGAATGACTTTTGAATTGATAACATGTCCCAGATATTTGACTTCAGCGGCAGCGAATTGACATTTATCTCTTTTGCAGCGTAACCCATTTTCTTCCAGCCTTTTACACACCTCCTCAAGGTTGTGTAAGTGTTCGATATTGTCGCGTCCGGTTATAATTAAATCGTCCAAATAAATTCCACAATAGGGCAATTCCATTATTAATTGTTCCATATATCTTTGGAAAATTTCGGGTGCACTGGAAACTCCGAACGGTAGTCTCTCATATTGGAATAATCCAAAAGGGGTGTTAATCACAGCGAGCCAATGGAATTGGCAAATATGCCTCCGATTAATTTATTTTGGTAAAAAATTGTCCTCCCTGAAGCCTATGGAAAAGCTCCTCTATGCTGGGAATCGGGTACCGATCCACATTTAATTGGGGGTTAATCGTGACTTTAAAATCACCACAAATCCTGAGCGTCCCATTTTGCTTCGTAACCACGACAATTGGTGCAGCCCACTGACTGGTATGCAGCTCTTTCTGAATTCCCAACGGAAATTGTCTTCCAATTTCGTTTTTTACTGCGGCCATCTGCGAGAACGGAATAGGACGAGGCTTAAAATATTTTGGTTGGCGGTTTGGTTTTAAACCAAACCGCGCTACATATGCATTACATAATCCTAGTTCATCTTTAAATATAGTTGCATGCTTTTGAAGGAGAGTCCTCGCTTCGGACTACTGATGTTTGCTTAACTGATGGTCTAATGTGAAACCTTAAAGCATCGAACCAATCTAAACCCAATATGTTATTTCCCATATCACTATTAACGACTAGCAGTGGTAACGTTACGTCGACCTCATTCCAACGAACGTTTTCGCGAATGGTCCCGAACACGGACAGTTTAACAAGCGGAACAAGGTGTGCTACCGAGTTGACGGTATCCGCACAACCCAACTAGGGAGACTGTTGCCCCGGTATCCACTTGAAATACCATCGCTGTCTTGTTTACTTCAAGTTTTAACGTAAACCGTTGGCCTTTGCGTTCCGACGTAGAACGCCTTTGTGCTGTGGATGTTTTCACCGTCGCCATGAGCCGTTGGGCCTGAATTACAATTGAATTGGGTAGCTGAGTCAACAGGCTTTAATTGATTTTGAGGCGGCGATCGATTACGACTATTTTTAGAGTTATAACGAAGTTTTCTTTGACTAGCACCGGTTCCCTGTTTCCTTCTGGAGAGACAAACGCTTTCTATACGACCTTACCGTTCGCAATAGTTACAATATGATTCAGCATAGAAACACATGATTGATTTCCGGTGGATCGAAATAGCCTTTTCTGTTGACTCGTACGTATTCACTATATCCTCGAGTTCATTTACTGTTGAGTTTTTCTTCTCCATAGCAATTTTCCGAACATGCTCGTGTAGCGTGTTAAATGTAATTTTATCGCGAATAAAAACGTCAGCATATCGTTTGCATGCCTCGTTTGGGAGGGAAAACAGAAGAACGGAGGGATCCGCAAACAGAAGAACAATCGTGAGTAATGCCCTTTAGCTCGGCGATCCATTCGGAATAGGATTGGCCTTGTTGCATTTTTGTTCCTAATAACTTATATCGTGTCCCAAGAGTATGTAGTATCGATTTAAAAAAATTTGTTAGCTTTGAGGTTAAGTCCTTGAATGAAAATTTACTTACGTCGTCTGCTTCGCATAATTTCACCAATATTTATTGGTGGAAAAGATACGTCTCCGATTTTTCTGCCTTCCGATCGAATTGTTGGAATACTTGAATCGTAGAATTTTTCACCTGTCCCGTTACACCGGTTGCTAGGTGACCTTAAAACCATGTTTGGTTTTTTTCCAGCACCGATTCCATCTGCTTTCTCTGATCATTTAACAATTTATTTAATGCTGCTTGATCCATAACACTGTATCCACTAATCCTCGTCGCCAATGTTATATTTAATGGATGGAGGAAGTTTATTCATAAACACTAAAAACACGCTATTATAATAATGAGAACCATATGATATCGGCACAGATATAACAGTATACAAATCTTGTTTAAGAAAATCGTGATTTGAAAATGAATCGCGAATTGGAAAATTTCTATTCACAGGAAATTAACATTTACATTTAACAGATGGATTTACTTTGAGCACAAACATCTCCTACATACCGCAAACAGGTTACGGAACTTATTGGGTACGGCTCAAAAGTTGTTAATGCTGATTCAGTCTGTCAAGAACTTTCGGAATCAGATGATGGTGATGTTCCATCCGTTTTTATTTATTCCGCGATTTCCAAACTACAACATTATAATGATGTTAATAGTACACCTATTATGAATATCAATCCACAAGTATACAATCTAGAGACTCAACGTTAATCAAAATTTATCAAGTGCTAACAACGTAATACCTCAAAATATTTTGGTAACGAGAACCATTCCCAACTCAGAAGCAGAGGTCGAATCTGTATTAGATACTATAAACCAAGTAGTAACTGTATGTTCAGGTATCCCTCCGCAACCAATCAAATTACGTAAATATATATCTCTCATACTCGAACTTTGGTCGAGCTGGGATATTAAAATGACGGTTCTCCAAATTCAGTTCCAATTGAATTGTTACTACTTTTGTAACGATGTCTGGAGTCTAACATTACAATGTAAAAAGACTTATACCGAAGAAGATCCCATTGATGTGCTGAGATTTTAAGGGTCAGTCCGGATTTCAGCATCATAACGGTGAATATCAATTCATCAACCTGAAATGGAAGGATATCACGAATTAGGCCCTGCAGATGTGTCATGGCCAATGGATTGTAATAACCAAGACATGCGAATTTGCCCATGCCGTGCGAATTTCAGTATCTCGTGAAGTGTAACAGTTACCCAGAATTCCAACAAAGCTTGTCATTCCGATTTCGAACTTCGACAGAATGCCAACAATGGGAAGTCGAATCCATAGACTTTGAAGCTTCATTCCATTCCACTAATTCTTTTGGATTTTGCTATCTCAATAGACCTAATATTTTATTATTTCCAACAAAATGAAATAGTTTTTCAAGTCTTACAAACCATTTATTATTTTCAAACCAAAACCCCATCAGCAATTGTCCCATAGTAATTAAATCAGTATGTACACAAACGGATGATCTCATTAAACTTTCCAGTAAAATATTATTAAAATCCATAATTATTTCAAATTCAACTAAATTAGATAAGATCCGGCAAAAAAATTATATCATCGAAACAAAGAGAATATACTCGTCATTATTGGAACATTATTAGCAATTTGCGCTCTAATATTTTGGCATCAATTATTACAAATATGCCGATATTTTAAGAAATAGTTAAAACGACCATATGCCGATATTAAATTAAATGGTTGATTTTATCATAGGTTATTGGACAGCGAAGCAAATCTTTGTATTTTGGGGGCTGGTTCTGAATTTTTTCAACCACTGTATTTACCGCTAGTGGTGAGTCACACCGAGTATTTGGATTTATCCGTTTCAAAATTACTTGCAATCGCCAGTCATATCTAAATCTCTTATTTATTATCCTAATATTACAACAATCATTATATCTTGGAATGTATTTCTAGAACAAATTCGGTATTCAAAGTACACCCTTTCAAATGGCAAGTTAATCTAAATATAATTCATCTAAAACAATTTGTTTAAAACTACTTAACTAAAACCAATTTACCTTAAAACAGTTCGCCTAAAACAATTTACCTATACGAATTTAATTGAAACCTCTGATTGTCTAAAAAGAATTCGCCTAAAACAATTTAACGAAAACCAATTAACCTAAAAACAATTCGTCTAAAAACAATTCGCCTAAAAATAATTCGCCTAAAACAATTTACCTAAAACCAATTTACCTAAAAACAGTTCGTCTAAAAATAATTCATCTAAAAACAATTCGCCTAAAAACAATTCGTATAAGAAAAATTCGCCTAAAATAATTTGCCTACAACAATTTAATCAAAACCAATTTACCTAAAAAAAATTCGTCTAAAAATAATTCGTCTAAAAATAATTCGACTAAAACAATTTACCTAAACCCAATTTACCTAAAAACAGTTCGTCTAAAAACAATTCTTCTAAAAACAATTCGCCTAAAAACAATTCGTATAAAAAAAATTCGCCTAAAACAATTTGCCTACAACAATTTAACCAAAACCAATTTACCTAAAAACAATTCGTCTAAAAATAATTCGCCTCAAAAAAATTTTCCTAAATAATTAAAATAAATAAAAACCAATTTACCTAAAAGCAATTCATCTGAAAACAAACAATTCGTCTAAAAACAATTCGCCTTAAACAATTTGCCTAAAACAATTTAACTAAAACCAATTTACCTATAATTCGTCTAAAACAATTCATCTAAAAACAATTCGCCTAAAACGATTTACCTAGAACAATTAAACTAAAACCAATTTACCTAAAATCAATTCGTCTAAAAATAATTCGCCTATAACATTTTACCTAAATAATTTAACTAAAATCAATTTACCTAAAAACAATTCATCTAAAAAAATTCTCCTAAAAAAATTTGCCTAAAACAATTTAACCAAAACCAATTTACCTAAAACAATTCGTCTAAAAATAATTCGCCTAAAACAATTTACCTAAATAATTTAACTAAAACCAATTTACCTAAAAACAATTCGCCTAAAACAATTTACCTATAAGAATTTAATTGAAACCTCTGATTGTCTAAAAACAATTCGCCTAAAACGATTTACCTAAAACAATTTAACGAAAACCAGTTAACCTAAAAACAATTCGTCTGAAAAAAATTCGCCTAAAATAATTTGCCTACAACAATTTAATTAAAACCAATTTACCTAAAAACAATTCGTCTAAAAATAATTCGCCTAAAAAAATTTTCCTAAATAATTTAAGTAAAACCAATTTACCTAAAAACAATTCATCTGAAATCAAACAATTCGTCTAAAAACAATTCGCCTAAAACGATTTACCTAGAACAATTTAGCTAAAACCAATTTACCTAAAATCAATTCGTCTAAAAACAATTCGTCTAAAAATAATTCGCATAAAACCATTTGCCTAATAGAATTTAATTAATACCACAAACAGGTAAGCGGCACCCTTTTAAAGTTAGCCGAAAGTTTCCAGCCAAAAGTGAAAAGTCGATAATGCAGATTATGTTATTGACATTCCAGCCGAAAATAAATCAGCCTCTAGAGTGTTATGTCTGGAGATGGATTGCATTGATGTGACTTATCAATAGCCATCTCAGGAAAAAAATTCAGTTCAAGTTTCCCGTGGGAAATCTAGGAAAATTCGATTTTCCTAAAATTATTAGAAAATTTGTATAAAATCAGCCTCTAGAGTGTTATGTCTGGATATGAATTGCATTGATGTGATTTGTCAATAGCTATGGCAGGAAAAAAATTCGGTACAAGTTTCCAGTGGGAAATCTCGGAAATTTCAAAAAAGTTTCTAGCCGAAAGTAAGAAATGGATGAATAAAATCGGCTTCTAGACTGTTATGTCTGGAGATGGATTGGATTGATGTGACTTGTCAATAGCTATCGCAGAAAAAAAATTCAGTTCAAGTTTCCCGTGGGAAATCTCGGAAAATTCAATTTTCCAAAAAATATTACAAAATTTTTATAAAATCGGCCTCTAGAGTGTTATGTCTGGAGATGGATTCAATTGATGTGATTACTCAATAGCCATCGGAGGAAAAAAATTCAGTTCAAGTTTCCCGTGGGAAATCTCGGAAAATTCAATTTTCCAAAAAATTATTTCAAAATTTGTATAAAATCAGCCTCTAGAGTGTTATGTCTGGAGATACATTCAATTGATGTGATTACTCAATAGCTATCGCAGGAAAAAAATTCAGTTCAAGTTTCCCGTGGGAAATCTCGGAAAATTCAATTTTCCAAAAAATTATTTCAAAATTTGTATAAAATCAGCCTCTAGAGTGTTATGTCTGGAAATGAATTGCATTGATGTGATTACTCAATAGCTATCGCAGAAAAAAAATTCAGTTCAAGTTTCCCGTGGGAAATCTCGGAAAATTCGATTTTCCAAAAATTATGAGAAAATTGGTATAAAATCAGCCTCTAGAGTGTTATGTCTGGAGATGGATTGCATTGATGTGACTTGTCAATAGCTATCGCAGGAAAACAATTCAGTACAAGTTTCCAGTGGGAAATCTCGGAAAATTCAAAAAAGTTTCCAGCCGAAAGTAAGAAATGGATGAATAAAATCAGCTTCTAGAGTGTTATGTCTGGAGATGGATTGCATTGATGTGACTTGTCAATAGCTATCGCAAGAAAAAAATTCATTAAAATTAACGGAATTTTTTGAATACGGACATTAATCTGATAAATTAATTGTGTAAGAATCATTTCATGTTTCTAGTTGGATTTCATTTAAGTTTCAGTTGTTTGTATTTTTAATTTTGTAATAATTTTTGGAAAATTGAATTTTTCGAGATTTCACACTGGAAACTTGAACTGAATTTTTTTCCTGCGATAGCTATTGAGTAATCACATCAATTGAATCCATCTCCAGACATAACACTCTAGAGGCTGATTTTATTCATCCATTTCTTACTTTCGGCTGGAAACTTTTTTGAATTTTCCGAGATTTCCCACTGGAAACTTGAACTGAATTGTTTTCCTGCGATAGCTATTGACAAATCACAACAATGCAATCCATCTCCAGACATAACACTCTAGAGGCTGATTTTATACAAATTTTCTAATAATTTTTGGAAAATCGAATTTCCGAGATTTCCCACGGGAAACTTGAACAGAATTTTTTTATTCGATAGCTGTTGGCAAATCACATAAAATCGATTTAGCTTCAGATATATACTCTAGAGGCTGATTTTATTCCAATTTTGTGTATTCTTCTGATTTTCCGATAATTTCTACGAAGCAAAGTTTTACACGTAAATTTATTGACAACAATTTTTATTTAAATCTTTACTTTTGGCAATAAGCATTTACTATAAAAGCAACAACAATAAATATAAGTGTCATTCATCGCTTCAAAAAATACAAACTTTGCTAGTTTGCCGCCGCTCTATCTATTAGCACCGTCAATCCGATTGAGGTATAAAACTAATTTACCTAAAAACAATTCGTCTAAAAACAATTTACCAAAAAACCGTTGGTCCGCAGTTTAAGGTCTATATAATATGTTTTCAATTGTAGCCGAGATTGTGGTGCTATTGTGATGCGATTTTATCCTATATCGCCGATTAAACAAAAACAGATTAATCAAGAGCTCATCGATAGCGCTATATCCCATGAAAAACGGTCAGTTACGGCATTGTTTAGATGCACGACGTCTTAATAATGTCACTCAAAAGGAAGCGTATTATTGCCATTAATTGATGGTCTTATTAGTCGACTAGATCATACGCCTTACATACCAGTCTCGACCTCAAAGATGCTTTCTGGCAAAAACCTGCATTCACTGATGGGCAATTACTGCTCCAGTTCAAGGTAATATCGTTTGGTTTGTGCAATGCACCTCAGACTCTTTGCCATCTAATGCATAAGGTGATCCCACATACTTTGCACGACCATGTGTTTACGTACTTCGACGATTTGTTGATCACCCATGCGAATTTAGATGAGCATTATGATTTGCTTGCACAGGTCGCACCTTTGCTATCTGATGCTAATCTGATCATAAACGTAGAGGTGAGTCAGTTTTTATTGAAACAGATTAAATATTTGGGATAGGTGTAGTAGTGGAATTGATGTGGGGTCGAAACACCAATTGCTTATTTTTTGCACAAATTAAATGATGCTCAGAATAATTATTCCGTAATTGAGCTGAAATGTTTTGCGGTCATACAAATTGTTAAGTAATTTAGATGTTATATCGAAGGGTATTTATTTACATTAAAAACCGATCACACCTCTACAATGGTTGATAAATCAGAAGGATCCCTACGGAAAACTTGCACGCACGATGGAAGGATCATCATCATCAAAGGATCTCAGAATATAGTACCCGATACTATTTCTCGATGCAAACTTAATCAAACGTAATTCAACTACCTCGAAAAGTAAACATCATTGTCATTTGCCAGTTGTGGCGAATAAAATATATTTCACCAACTAATTTGGAATCGATATTTCACAAAGTGTTGTACCATTAAACAAGCACATGATCCTCCGTGTTCTGCGCACATTAAGGAGTTGAGAAAACATTGGATAGGTTGCAACGATATTTCTACAGGAAAAAGAGGTTTCGAACGATAAAAGATTATATATCACAATGTGCACGTTGTAAAAGGAGCAAAGCTGTCAATACCATTTTGCAATAGCAGATGGGTCATCAGATTGTTACTTATAGACCGTGGCAATATTTATATATGGATTTTTTGGGCCTTACCCTAGAACAAAATCTATAAACTCATATCTATTTATCGTACTGGATTCATATTCTCGGTTCGTACTGTTATACCATATGCGAAGTGCTAGTGCTCCTTTAGTTTGTGCAACTTTGGAGAATAAAATATTCCGTTTATTTCTTACATCTGAGTCTACCTTAACGGATAATGGGCAACAGTTTTTATCTAAAACGTTTGAGGACTTGCTTATACGATTTGGACTAAAACATATTACCACTCCTAAATATTCCCCGCAAAGCAACGCTAGCAAGCGTACATAGGTAATAACCATCGTGAATGGGACCATCATATACAAGAGATTGGTGCCGTATTACGAAATTCAAAACACTAACATATCTACCCGGTTATTCCGCTCATTATTTGATGTTTGGTCTATATAAGATTGTTCTACAATTATTCGACCAGCTGATCGTTTATCATTAGCGCAAGTTATTAGTTTATGTTCGTAATTTTGCACAAGGTGATGCTGCAAAATATTTTTCTGCAAAACTAGCACCAAAATTTGTAGTCGAAAAAGTTAGAACAAGAATTGGAAGTAAGGCTCTAGAAGTGGAAAAGGGGCCAAGTAATGGGTACTTATCATATATGAAGGATATTTCTGGAATGAATTTTTATTGATGCTGATTTTTTTCTTCTGTTTACGAATTAACGAGTGGTAGTATATGCATTCAGTTATAGGTAATACTAAAGAAAAACGTTCACACTGTTCAAAATAACCGAAACAACAGCCAGATTGTTGATATGTGATCATTTCGGTATGGCAAAAGTCAGTAAGATGTGTAACAAGAAAGCTCACACCAGAGTTTATGGAACTGTGGGGTGACAATCCGGCAGAAGTTTTCAACAGAATTGTTATTGCAGATAAAACTTTGGTTCAACACCTTAAGTTGGTGGCGTTGAAAGGATATTTCATTTCCTAAAAAGTTCTAAGTCGTGCCTTCCGCTAGAAAAGTTACGGCGATATCTTTTGGGACTCGGAGGGAAATTTTCTTAATAATTCTAAAAGTAAAGGCGTCCCTGTAACAGAAGCTTACTAAGCTAATATATTACAACGTTTAAAAGAGCAGATCACTTGCAAAAGAAGAGGACGAAAGGTGAATTGAGGTAATGCAGTGAAAAAATGTTTTTGCGCGATTCTCGGTGTTGGGCGATTATTAATTTTACATTTTGTTTGATTTTGAATTTATTGTTCGGGCGATTCGTCGTGTTTTTTGCTTGATTCAATATACTGGCACAATCGCTTCCCTAAATGAAAATTTTCGGGTGATTTTTCATTTTTGATTTTTAGGCACTTTGGTTTTTGGTGATTATTCGTAACGCCCTTTCACACAATGGATCAATTTTTTACGATGGAAGAAAATCGCGCAGCAAATGAAACCATTTGAGGAAATAGATTTTACTCGAGCTTTCTAGGGACAATTTTATGCTCATGCAAAACTAATTTTTTTGTTTTTCAGGATTTTTATTCTCTTACGGACCAGTTATTTTTCTGTTAATAATTTGTAGGGGTGGAAATCTGGGCAAGATTCCTAACGTTGCAGATTCTACTTAATACGCGCATAATTATAAAGGAACCGAAGACCATAAAAATTGGTTACATCCAAGGAGTTGGTCACAAAACACCATCACATTTTGTGTCAACTAGAACGAAATTATTTCAGAATCCTTTATTTGCACCGTAGACAACGCAGAGAAATTTAATGCGTATGAAAAGCCCGGTTTCTTGTGACTTTCTCAATAATACCTAAAAACCAAAAATGCACCAAAATGATGATTTGATTTCATCTCATTGCAGTAGCGATCTTTTATTAACTTACTATAATGATGGATGACAGTTATATCTTTATAATAAGCTCCATAGACATGAGAAACATTGCATTGAACTTGTTGCTCCCTAATAATAATTGTACATTTAACTTTTGCCATCGTTACCCTGGTAGTTATATGAATATAAATTAATTATGAAAGATATCAAGTTTTATCCAATTGCTGTGTCTGAAAGTTGATTTAAAACCAAACATTCTAACTAGTGCTATCAGCTTGATGATTTTAGTTTACTCCGTAAAGACCGTGCAGAAGTAGAGCAAATATTTCACACTTTGACTTTATTTTCATCGTAATTGGTAACTAAACCTCACAATCCCAACTCAACACCATACCTTGACCACAACTCAACTCTCGATTCAAATACAATCCTAACGCCTAACTCAATCCTGAACTAAACACGGTGATGAATCCATAAACTAAATTCCAATCTCAAGGCCCAACTCCATTCCAAATTAACATGGTTTGAAAACTGAACGCGTACATGAACTCAATCTTAACTCAACCTCCAACTGGAATCCCAATTCAATTTTCAACTTAACTATAAACTCAATCCTCAAATCAATACAACTCAAGGTAACTTAATCAAAATAACTCAAGGTAACTTTCAACTCAACACTCAACATAACCCTCAATTCAACTTCAAACACAACGCCCAACTCAACTCCTAATTCTACATTTGTAACAAAAATTTGTTTTACTTTTGTCACGGTATCGAACTATCCATAGAGGATAATGGACCATGATTCCGTTAGCAAAACACGAAATTAGAGGTCCGGTGCGGTATCAGTGGCGGGCTAAGCTCAGGGTGGGGCGTGGGGTTTCCGGACATAAATTCGTGACCGCATAGAAAACAAGGATGGGAGAAGGACAAAGAGTGTACCTTCCAACTATGGTTCCCTATATTAAAAAAAATGTTTTCTTGTTTTTTTTTTTTTTTTTTTTGTGGCAAGGACACTCTCAACCGTCAGTAATTGCCACGCACAATCCACAGACCGCGCCCCGCTCCAGCGGTCCTTTTTGTCCGCTCCCACTCCCCTCCCGGATGGACGTTCTTATTGGCGTGCTTCGTAAGGCCTTTGGTATGCGTCTTAACTCCTTCTTCTTGAGACGAAAAATTGTTTTTTTTTTTTTTTTTTTGTTCTTTCGGGCGACGGGTATCTCCCTGGTTAACTAGGTAGCTATGATATTCCCCGCGCTCCACTACCAAAAGATATTATCTATCCTTTTTTTATATATTTTTTTTTAAAAAGTGGAGGCAAATATCTCTTGTTGCTCCTTGGTTAACTCATGTTGTTCCGTTTATCCTTCGGGGTGCTCGGGGTCCAGATTTAACTTTGCAATGGAAGGTTGAATTCCAAACAACTTCCAAAAATCGTACCCTAAATATAAATTTTGTTTTAAACCCGGAACGATGTGGATGCGGAAATTTTTTGTAACTACATTAAATGTCACTGCGGCCCATATGTGACCAAAGATACGTTCAACGTTCCCTCCTGCTGTTTTCAGAGTAGATGGAAAGTTATGGAATTTTAATTTCGTATTTTCCAACCATTGTTCACTACCATTCCCTAAGGCTGTAATGGTTGCTCCGCTATCTAACAGTCCTTTATAATGAACTCCGTCTATATGTACCTCTGCGTAGGGACGATTATCATCGTGGTTATCTAGCTTGATAAAGGTTTCTGCGATAGTTTGTTTTAGGGCTTTACGCTGGGTCCAATATTTACGTGCGCGAGTAATTTTCCGCACTTTTTTACCTTTGCACCTGACTCGAAATTATTGGGATTTTGTTTGTACTTCAGGGTATTTGTGTCCGAATTATTGGAAATTTTGGTGGAATTATCCGAAACGACTAAATAATTTTGTTTTCGTTCGACGAAATTTATTTTGGGGAGTTCCTGCCCAAAAGTTGAACGTTGCTCTTTTGGTACGTGTTCGTTGTTTCGCTGCTGGGACTCATATTCATTTGAGACCTCGCCGCAGGGATTCGCGGCCTCACGATAGAGTTTTCCTTATAACGAAAACAATTTGACTTAAGGATCCCTTTCCTACCACACCCAAAACAAAAAACGCTCGTTATTGGTTTCTCACAATCCATGAAGACATGTCTTATGTCTAAACAATTCCAGCAAATTGCTAAGTTTTGATTGGGTACATTGTGAGGGTGATCATTATGATTACTTATGGCCGAAATTTCCGCATTATTTGAGTCCAAAGATAACTTTTGAAACTGATGAATCACCTCCTTTTCGTTGCTAAATTCGTTGATGGTTTTTCGTCTACAGAATAGTTTTGGTTCGTAATTTGTTTGTTCCCAGGTATCTTCCAACGCGACACACCGTCTGACTAAATCGTTTATCGAAGCTATCGTTTTGTCTGCCATGGCAATTTTTAGCCCGGGTCTCATGTTCTGTCGAATTAAATGGAGCAATTCATCATCCGAGGGACTGTTTTGATATTGCAACGTCATGGCTAAAATCTCATTATAATAATCCATAAAGGATTCATTTACTTTTTGTTTGCGCGCCTCTATAATTTGTCGCACGTCATAATCGGTATGTCTGTCTTGAAATCTGTCTATTAAGCCAGCTTTCATTTGCTCCCATGAGTGATTTGGGTTACGTTCTAAGTAGCACCAATACCAATTGAGAGCTGTTCCTTTGAGTATGGATCCCAATTCTGATCTTAATACATAGTCGGACACGTTGTAACAATGTGCCAGATGTTCCAATCGAAACAAAAACCGATTTACCGATAACCCTTCCGGTGATCCATTAAAATCGAGGTTCCATTTAGTAATGTTTGGGTGGCGATTAGTTCGTACGGAGTTGAAATACCCCGCATTATGATGCTCTAATAATCGTTCTGGTAATGGCCGGATCACAAGGCTTCATTAAATTCGGATTAGGTACACCATTCATCTTGCCTTTCGGTGGATTTTCATGAGGGGAATCTTCATGATGATTCCGATTCGACCGGTGGAATTGGCTAATGTGGTCCCTACTACTGGTGGAACTTTCATCCGACCTAATGAAATTGCACTGTGATTTGGATTTGATTGTAAATGTTTCCAACTCCTCTTCGTCGGGCGTTGTCAAATCTTCTACATCTAACCTAATGACTCGTTTTAGATGGATGATTATCTTGTTCACCTCTGGGTTGGGCTCCGACAATTGTTTTGCTGCTTGGATTAGTTGATTTGCAGAGTCCTTGGCCTTCTGGCACTGAAGTTGATATTTCCTGATAGTATTACCTAATCTTCCTAGTCTATCATACACATGTAATATCCGGACATATATTTGTTCGATGAATTTCCTAATATCAGTTCCCTTGTTAATTTCGTTAAACTGGTTACAAATTTCGATAATTTTATTGGTACATTTGCCTATTTCTCGTAGCGAATTTTTACGGGCCGCGGTATGAGCCCGGTATGGTTTAAGAACAGGACTGTTCAGTTCATTCTGCAGTGCCTCGTACAATAATTTCATGTTTTCCTTTGGCGGTCCTACGTATTGTCTAACTAGACATTCGATGGAAAATTCTTCTGGCAATAAACATTCTACCATCACAGGAATCTCCATTGTGACAATGTTTAATCCTTCGCCCTACTCCTAACTACAATTATCGTGACTGGATTTCCTTATCGCTGACACTTACTCACTCTTGATAATATTTGCTTCAATTACAATCTATCACGAGACAAATACTAAAATTTCTCACCGAGAAAATTGATAACGATATTTATAGATACATATATACTGAGAGATGAGCTTCAATGGTCGATGCCGATTGAGGCCGAAAATTAAATAATAATAATAACATACATTTTTCTGTGGAATTAGCAGTGATACTCTAACTAGTATTCAAATCAAAATACTTGACGAAATAATAGGAAATCACCCCCTTTCACAGAAAAATTTATGTTATTATTATTTAATTTTCGGCCTCAATCGGCATCGACCATATATTGATTGAAGCTCATCCCTCAGTATATATCTATAAAAATTCCCGGTTGGTTTGTTTTTCCAACGAGTGGATCAAAAGAGCAACGTTCAACTTTTGGGCAGGAACTCCCCAAAATAAATTTCGTCGAACGAAAACAAAATTATTTAGTCGTTTCGGATAATTCCACCAAAATTTCCAATAATTCGGACACAAATACCCTGAAGTACAAACAAAATCCCAATAATTTCGAGTCAGGTGCAAAGGTAAAAAAGTGCGGAAAATTACTCGCGCACGTAAATATTGGACCCAGCGTAAAGCCCTAAAACAAACTATCGCAGAAACCTTTATCAAGCTAGATAACCACGATGATAATCGTCCCTACGCAGAGGTACATATAGACGGAGTTCATTATAAAGGACTGTTAGATAGCGGAGCAACCATTACAGCCTTAGGGAATGGTAGTGAACAATGGTTGGAAAATACGAAATTAAAATTCCATAACTTTCCATCTACTCTGAAAACAGCAGGAGGGAACGTTGAACGTATCTTTGGTCACATCTGGGCCGCAGTGACATTTAATGTAGGTACAAAAAATTTGCGCATCCACATCGTTCCGGGTTTAAAACAAAATTTATATTTAGGGTACGATTTTTGGAAGTTGTTTGGAATTCAACCTTCCATTGCAGAGTTAAATCTGGACCCCGAGCACCCCGAAGGACAAACGGAACAACATGAGTTAACCAAGGAGCAACAAGAGATATTAGCCACCACTATTACGACCATTCCCTTATTTGCTCAATTAGGCCTAGGTCAAACGTCGTTAGTATCACACTCAATAGAGGTGGGAAATGTCACGCCAATTAAACAACGGTATTATCCGGTTTCACCCGTTAAATAATTGGAACTACATATATAAGGAACTGGATCGCATGATAGTTTTGGATGTGATAGAGGAAACCACAAGCTCATGGAGCTCGCCGGTTTCCTTAGTGACCAAAAGTAACGGCAAAGTTAGATTATGTATAGACGCACGTCGGTTGGATGAAGTAACGGTGAAGGATGCCTATCCACTGCCAATTATGGACGGACTCCTGAGCCGATTGGACCAAACAAAATTCATTTTCAGTTTGGATTTAAAAGATGCCTTTTGACAGATACCGTTATCTCCGGAGTCCCGAGATAAGACTGCGTTTACCGTCCCTGGAAGACCATTATATCAATTTAAAGTGATGCCGTTTGGACTTACTAATGCCCCGCAATCCATGTGTCGACTCATGCACTGAGTAATTCCGCACGTCCTACACGATCAGGTTTTCGTATATTTAGACGATCTTTTAATAACCACGGGAACGTTCGACGAATATATCCAACTGCTATCCAAGGTATGCGCGTTAATAAAAGCCGCGGGCCTAACGGTTAATTTAGAAAAAAGTAAATTCCTACTGAAAACTATCAAATATCTGGGATTTGTGGTGGGAGACGGAAATCTTCAAGCGAACCCGGAAAAAGTCAAGGCCATTATGGATTTTCCAACGCCTACTACCATCAAGAAAGTGCGCAGTTTTCTGGGAATGGCAGGATGGTACCGTCGATTTGTATCCTCATATGCAACCATATCGGCACCTTTGACCAATCTTTTGAAGAAAGAGAAAAAATGTGTGTGGACTAATGAAGCTACGACCGCGTTTAACAATCTAAAACAAGCCTTATGCCAGACACCCGTGTTAGTACATCCAAATTTTACCAAGGAATTTTTTATACAATGTGATGCTAATTCAGTGGGAGTAGGTAGTGTACTGTGTACTCGGTCACGGAGCTAGAATGTTTGGCGGCAGTTCTGAGCGAAAAAAAATATCGCGCCTATATCGATGGGTATTTCTTCACGATCATCACCGATCATGCGAGTTTACAATGGTTAATGAACCAAAAGGAACTAAACGGTCGGCTTGCCCGATGGAACCTCAAACTCCAAGGGTTTAATTTTAAAATTGAGCACTGGATCGCAAAGGATCGCAAAATGTAGTCCCGGACTCATTATTCAGGGCGTTCGCGGAGGAGATTACCTCGTTGGCAGAAATCGATAATTCATTTTTCATTTGTCGATTTAAAGTCTCCCGCATTCTTTTCGGACGAGTATCTCCAGCTAAATAACAACATTCAGTCTAAAGCGAAATCCCTTCCAAATTTCCAAATTAGGGATGGAAAGGTTTTTGTCAACGTAGCAAATAATCATAAACAAAATTTCTCGGATATTTCCCCCTGGAAACTGTATGTTCCGAAACTGTTGATAGCTAAATTAATCCAACAAGCGCATGATCCCCCGTTGGCGGCGCATATGGGAATTGCCAAAACTGTCGAACGATTGCAGCGGTATTACTTTTGGCCAAAAATGTGCGTAGAAATTCAACAGTATATTAACCAGTGTATCACTTGTAAACAATCCAAAGCGGTGAATTATTCCACCCAACCGACGATGGGACAACAAACAACCACCACCAGAGCTATGCAACAGCTATATATGAATTTTTTGGGTCCATATCCTCGATCCAAAGCCGGAAATTGTTACATTTTAATTATTTTGGATCATTTTAGCAAATACATTTTTTTAAAACCAATGCGACGAGCCATCGCAGCCGAAGTGGTCAAATTTCTAGAGAAAGAAATATTTCTGGATTATTCCGTGCCTGAAAGTATGTTGACCGATAATGGAGCGCAATTCATTTCCAATTCATTTAAAAACCTGTTGAATAAATTTGGAATCAAACATACTCTAACTCCCCGTTACTCACCGCAGTTCAACGCGTCAGAACGAGTAAATCGTTCAATATTATCATCAATTCGTGCATATATAAAAGAAGATCATCAAAATTGGGATTACCATTTATCGGAAATCACATGCGCCTTACGAAATGTAGTGCATAATTCCACGCAATATTCACCCCATTATTTATTATTTGGACAGCATATGGTAACTCATGGAGAGGACTACCAATTATTAAGATAATTAGACTTGCTGGAGGAACGCGAGGTGTGTGTTCAAACTAAAAGCAATAAATTAAATATGAACCAACAATTGGTCACTAAACATCTAAATAAAGCTTACGAAAATAGCGACAATCGGTATAATCTGCGCAGTACAAATCGAACTTTCAAAATAGGGCAAACAGTGTTCGTTATAAATCACGTTTTGAGTAACGTAACGCCGCTAACAAACTATCAGCCAAGCTAGCCCCTAAATTTATTCAAGGCAAAATTATTAGAAAGGTGGGGAATGTAGCCTTCGAACTGGCACACATGAATGGCAAACGATTCGGTGTATATCACATCAAGGATCTAAAAAGTTGATCAATCATAATGCCCGGCTTATGAGACTGTTCTCAGGTAGGTCGTCCCCACGTTTGTTGGAAAAAATTGCCGGTTGGTTTGTTTTTCCAACGAGTGGATACTAACAAGTAGCATAAGGATCGGCGAACCAAAACACAAGGAGGTTTGGAAAATTTTGGAAAAAGAAAAAGAAAAAAAAAATATGACAGTCGAGTCAGAGTGAAGAAAAATAAAAGGTGTGGAGGAAAATTTGTGAAGAAAAAAAACACGAGTAAGAGAAAAAAAAGGGGACTAAATAAAATATTTCAGTTATCCCAGTGACAAGAATCTTAGGGCTAACCAGAAATAAAACGGAAAAATAATACGTTGTGTTCGAACTTTAAAAGTGATAAAATATCGAAATAAAAAAAAAAATAAAAAAAACACAAAACAGTTTCAATAAAAAAAAATTTACAAACAAAAAAAAAAGGACATTACGGTCTATGAACCGTATCAATATCATACAATAGTCCAGTATATTGGGGTCCCAGACCCGCCTTAATAGGAAAAAGGCAAAACCAAAAAAATATATATATAAAAAAAAATAGATAATATCTTTTGGTAGTGGAGCGCGGGGAATATCATTGCTACCTAGTTAACCAGGGAGATACCCGTCGCCCGGAACAAAAAAAAAAACAATTTTTCGTCTGAAGAAGAAGGAGTTACGACGCATACCAAAGGCGTTACGAAGCACGCCAATAAGGACGTCCATCCGGGCGGGAGTGGGAGCGGACAAAAAGGACCGCGGGAGCGGGGCTCGGTCTGTGGGTTGTGCGTGGCAATTACTGACGGTTGAGAGTGTCCTTGCCACACAACAAAAAAAACAAGAAAACATTTTTTTAAATATAGGGAACCATAGTTGTAAGGGAACCTCAACAATAAAAGATCAGCCACCCCCCGCCCCCAAGCGGAGATTTAAAGCATAACATATTTTTTTGTCTATACAGGTGCCGGTATCCAACAAAGCGCTTTGGAGAGGATCCGGAACCCAAAACGTAAGTTAGAAACAGTTTTTTTTGTTGGGTTTTTCCAGGTATATTTCTTTGTCTGTACTGGTTGGTTTTCTTTTCTTTTTTTTGTTTTGTTGTTAATACCCCTGAATAACCCCTCATTTAATTCCGTCACGCAAGACATGATTTATTGTAAATAAAAGTTATTGTGTTTATCCTTAAAATGGACTTGAACTTTAATTATGAATTTTATTTACTGAGGGATGAACTGAAGAATGAGGTATGGCCTGATGTTTTGATGATACGTATGGAGCAGATGTAGGGGAATCGGCCATTCCGCCTTGGGGCGTTCGATAGGATTTCCTGGCCTCCCTATCGGAGAGTATGTGTAAATTTATATTGTGTTTTTTTTTGTTCTAAGTTTTTATCGTTTCGTCCTTGTGGTCCCTGTCAAAAATGTGTCTCTTTTAATTTGATGACCGGCTACATTAGGGAGGGGTGCTCCAGCGGATTCTGGCGCTAGCGTCGTGACTCTGCTGGACCATTCCTCCTCGTTGTCCCTTGCACGCTGAGCGGGGGGTACGAGGATACCAGCCTTTTCCACCCGGTGGTGTTGATTGTGGCGGTTCCTCTTCTGGGCGCTCGGCGAGGCATCACTTAGCCTCTTCATTCCAATTCCGTTTTCTTCTATCGAGGTCCCACATGGCTGGTGGGAAATTTAATGAACATTTTTTTTTCTGCCGATACATGGGCGGTACACTCTTTGTCCTTCTCCCATCCTTGTTTTCTATGCGGTCAATTTATATCACGAATTTATGTTTGGAAACCCCAAGCCCCACCCTGAGCTTAGCCCGCCAGTGACACCGCACCGGACCTCTAAATTCGTGTTCTGCTAACGGAATCATGGTCCATTATCTTCTATGGATAGTTCGATACCGTAACAACAGCAAAAAAATTTTCGTTACAGATGACTGTCATACGGGAATTTTTTCCAACACATTGTCTGAAAAACATTTCAATTCAATCCACAAATAAAGCCCCAACTGCACAGCTCACATAATCCTAACCTATAGCCAACTCAACCCCAAAACAATTCTCAAATCATCATACATAAAAAATTGGTCAACGTGGTTTGCCATGAATGGGGCTTCAGTCCTTTATATTTCATTTTTGCTTTCCTTATTTTCTCAATGTATTACAAAAACTTAAGACGATAGTCATCATTAATGACTGTCGTCAGCAATATTCCATCATTCCGAAGTGAGCAGAATTTGAAAATTTCGTCGATTTTCACAAACCATCATATATGTTCTTGGTGGAGGTACGGCTGAGTCAGTACTTACTCGTAGGAAGATTTATTTTTTCTTATTTTTTGAAGTACCACACAAAACTTGTTTCTCACAAAACTATCTTTTCCCAATATCAAATCCAATCCAAGGCAACCTGCAACATGAACAAATCATTGAACAATCTTCAATAAATAGTTGAATACAATCTGTTGCTTAATTTTTATTATTTTATCACAAAAAAGGCGAAATGCGTCCCTCATAGTACTTATCTGCCCTCAACCTGTTTCAAATAACTTTTAACAAGGCGCAAGTAGTTTACCAAACCAAGCATCAACTCAAGTTTATTTGTTCAGTTAATACAAAATTGGAAACTGCCAACTAAAGAAACTAATTTAAAAATAAAACCTTTCTTTCAACGTTGGAAAAATGAATATTTTATTTTATTTATTTATATTAAAACTGGCATAAACCACCCTTCCATGCAATATATTTATCAAACATTAAAAATTTCTTACAAGCTAGTATTAAATATTTTTTATAGAAATTCAGTTAAATTATTTATTTTTATACAATCAAAAAAAGTTTTTTAAAAACACTAATTGAGCTTACACATCTAACTTCAACCGGCAACCGATTCCATAAAACATAACCTCTGACCAATGGTGAATAACTAAAAATTGGAATGGAACGCTGAAAATTGTGAAATAAATTACAAATGTTGTCCAAATTAGCCATGCTCTTTAACATTTGAAAGTTCAGTTCCACAAAGGTGTTTTCCATTAGCTCCACGTCAATATTATTGTACACCGGAATATAGGAGTATGTTGGTTTTGGCCGTTTGAACTTCACTATATATGACATGTAAACCAAATAATGATCGGAAATCGATGGAAGGGAAATTTTGTCGAATTGGATTATTCTGTCAGAATCAGCTTCATTCACCGGAATAAAATTTAAAAAATTTGATTCTCTTGTAAATTGAAATGGAACAATAAATAAATTGAGTATATATAAACTGCCGAGGAATTACCTATTTATGAATTCCATTGATCCATGGTGGTGGATTATAGCCAACAATTACGACATACTTAGTATTTTTAACGTTTAGTTCTAAAATAATAAACTTAGCCTTCCCCCAAAACAAGACAATCTAAAATAGACGGCCACCTCACCTTCTGATTTTTTCTTACCAGCAACACGTAGCATTTTATAACCCGATCATTACGTAGCATTTTATAACCCGAAATTGCCCGAATTGGCTAACTGCATTAGATGGGCGATTGAAATAAACTCACACTCATCATTGCACGGTTTTTGTTGAATGGGGTACTAGAAGGAGCGCTGAAACAGGTGATGTGTAAACACTAAAATTAGAAGTCAAATTACAAAATAGATTAGATAATAAATCAATACAATTAATTAAATTTTCGTAACACTTAACTAAAGAGAACTCGGCAGAGACACTCCCTGGTGGTTTTTTGCGATTATAGTTGATAAATGGTTTTATTACAACACCTGTCGGTCAAATCTCCGATCAATAAATTCTGTCAAAGTGCAAAGTGGGTTCACTCCAATTTTATACGAAAATGACTCCTATTGTTATGTGTCGCATGACATCCACATCTGAGTAGCTACAAAAAATTTTTGTTGAGCTACAAATCACAAGTTTGATTCGCTAGTATCCATTCCCACAATTAATGTTTCAAGTGGTGTAGTCTGGACATCATGAACATTTGTAGAATTTTCACTCTGTTTCGTAGCTACATTATGTTGATTGAGTTTACAATTGCATGTTAAACTGTTTTACAATCATGTCATCAAAATTATTGAAAAATGCAGCAATTGTGTTAGTGATGTCAAACACCTGATTTGCTGTAACCTCAATTTTTTAATTTTTTTTTTTAGCTTGATTACATGTATTACATATGAATTGAATGTTAGGTGTATTATTGCACTTTTTTGCTGAAGCGCCGATAATGTTGAGCAACTGGTCTTATCAAATCGACGGCACACGGTGGTTAATTTTGTGACTGAAGAACCATATGAAATAAATTTGCCCTGTACTTAGACAAATTATTGTGGTCACAATGAAATTAACTTGGTTTGCAAAATGTTAAAATTATTTTTCACTAATTTAGATTAACAGTAACAACGGATATCATTGACACTTTTATAGAATTAATTTTATTTATGGGTAAACAACTATTTATCACAAGCGATAACCTAAAAAAATGTTTCATAATTATTTTAAAAATACATAAATAAAAACTAAAAAATTAATTAAATACAAATTATTTATTTTATTTTTATTGTCACATATAGTAAAAAATTACGTCTGCTTCGTACGACGATCAAAAACTATTCTGTTTTACTTAAAAATTTTTTGTTAACGAATCCATTTGAAAAAGGTTAAAATATTTTAAATATTTAAAATCGTTGGAAACTGTTTCCATAAAGCGATCTTTCGAACATTTCACGATCGGCTTGATTTGCATATTAATAAAAAAAAAAAAAGATAAACAAACAAATAAGAAAAAGAAGATGTGTTGTTTCAAGTGTTAATATTATTATGTGAAGTGTTCTAAAACAATTAGTTTAAATTATTTTAAAAATTGAATTACCTTTAAATATGGAGATAAAATTGTAAGTGATCGAATTCAGGTTTCAAAATTAATAATTAGGACACACGTGTTCTTCGTTTATATATTAATCCCAACTATAAGGTTACAAATATTTTGTAATTTTGTATTGAACGAATCTCACGATTTTTTTTTGAATATTTAAGAGAAAAGCAAAATTCACCAAAATAGTATTTCGTTCCTAACTTGTTTTAATTGCGTCTATTGATATACATAAATTTTATAAATCCATTAAATTCTGTTTGTGCCTGTGGTTAACCTTTATAATGAACGTTATGCAAATAAGCCGATACATTCCATGATATTATATTTATTGTTGGAATAACCATGTTTTGTCATTTATTCATAAATATTTGGAAAATTAAATGCCATGATAAAATGAAAACTGTTCTAACTGTAACATTGCACGCAAATGAAACGCGAAAAAGCAATGATGCTGAAAATAACACCGCACTGGAACAGATTGAACAATTGTTTAGAATTAGACGATAGTATAACTTTCTATTAAAATTGTTTGGTATTCTTGATTACTATTGAATTGTTTTCTAAATTTTTCAATTCCAGGGAAAATCGGAAGCAACTATTGCCACAAAATAATTTAGCAACAATTATACCAAAAAGTGATAAGGATGTCATTAGTAAATTAGAATTGGGGTCCAAATTACTGAACGAAGCCGCCGACAATGAGACCAATAATCTGGATGTACTAAAATCATCTATAAAAGGTGTAAGGAATCAGGTAAGCAAAAAAATAATAAATATTGTGTAGTGGTATAATCGTACTTTGTTCGTGATAAATATTGGTTCTTGTGTGTTGACATAAATAGCTTCGAAGAAGACTGCTGAATCGAATGTTCTAATAGACAAACTGTGCATTGCTTCTTATTAGCTGCATTTCTTGACACATAGTGATCTGGATCACAGTTTTGCTATTAAACTGTAGGTGAACAATAATATTGTTACGTTTTTGCCTTGTCAATTAAGGTTCGCATCACTGGATTGTGAATAAAAAGAAAACAATTCAATTTATTACCAACGAATTTATTTATTTCACACAAAAATTATTACAACACAATTTATTAACGATAATTCACAAAATCACTTGAAAATAAATCTGGAGTCAAAAAATTTTGTAGAAGCGTTGAAATTTGTGTTAGATCATACTGACTTTAGTTTCGGGGGAAGATGTTTTAGACCAGTGTTTGGTTCACCGATGGGTTCGCCAGTTACACCAACAGTGGCAAATTTAGTAATGGAACACGTTGAAACCGAAGTGTTAAAAACATCTTCCGTCAAACCTATCTGCTTTTACCGGTATGTTGATGATATTATTGCGGCCATTCCAAATTCAGAAATTGATAATTTTTTGGACTCATTTAATAGTTTTACCCCGCGAATTAAATTAACTTGTGAAATTGAAAATCAAGATCATTGTGCCGTTCTAGACACTGTTACGTTTTTGCCTTGTCAATCAAGGTTCGTATCACTGGATTGTGAATAAAACAAACTCAATTCAATTTATCACCAATGAATTTATTTATTTAGCACAAAAATTATTACAACACAATTTATTAATTAAAATTCACAAATTCACTTTATATAAATTATTCTTAAATTTTACTGTACATTTATAATTTTAATTTCGCACTACACCTTGTTAAAGTTAGCCGAAAGTTTTCAGCCGAAAGATATAAAATGTCGGTAATGCAGATAGTGTCTTGGCTATATCAGCCGAAAGTTACTAGCCGACATATTTCAGCCGAAACATATTTTAAATAAAATGAAAAAATACCAAACAACCTTGAAACTGGTATTTTCATGAAGTGAATTTACGGCTGAAAAAAGGCTCATTTTGGTTTGTCACTGTTTACCATAGGAATTATAGGAAAAAATTTGTATAAATTCAACCTTTAAAGTGTCATGTCTGGAAAGTATTTCAATTAATGTGCCTACCCAACAATTATTCCTATAAAAATTATCAGGGCAAGTTTCATGTGGGGAGCCCGGGCAAATTCGTTTGAATGAAAATGCCATATACTAATTGAAATACTTTCCAGACATGACACTTTAAAGGTTGAATTTATACAAAGTTTTTAATTTTATATGGGATTTTCATTCAAACGAATTTTCCCGAGCTCCCCACATGAAACTTGCCCTGATAATTTTTCTAGGAATAATTTTAGGTTAGGCACATTAATTGAAATACTTTCCAGACATAACATTTTAAAGGTTGAATTTATACTAATTTTTTAATTTTATATGGGTTTTTCATTCAAACGAATTTGCCCGGGCTCCCCACATGAAACGTGCCCCGATAGTTTTTCTAGGCATAATTGTTGGGTAGGCACATTAATTGAAATACTTTCCAGACATGACACTTTAAAGGTTGAATTTATACTAATTTTTCAATTTTATATGGGCTTTTCATTCAAACGAATTTTCCCGAGCTCCCCACATGAAACTTGCCCTGATAATTTTTCTAGGTGTAATTGTTGGGTAGGTTAAAGGTTGAATTTATACAAATTTTTTAATTTTATATGGGCTTTTCATTCAAACGAATTTTCCCGAGCTTCCCATATGAAACTTGCCCTGATAATTTTTCTAGGCATAATTGTTGGGTAGGCACATTAATTGAAATACTTTCCAGACATGACACTTTAAAGGTTGAATTTATACTAATTTTTCAATTTTATATGGGCTTTTCATTCAAACGAATTTTCCCGGGCTCCCCACATGAAACTTGCCCTGATAATTTTTCTAGGAATAATTTTAGGGTAGGCACATTAATTGAAATACTTTTTAGACATGACACTTTAAAGGTTGAATTTATACTAATTTTTCAATTTTATATGGGCTTTTCATTCAAACGAATTTTCCCGGGCTCCCCACATGAAACTTCCCCTGATAATTTTTCTAGGTGTAATTGTTGGGTAGGTTAAAGGTTGAATTTATACAAATTTTTTAATTTTATATGGGCTTTTCATTCAAACGAATTTTTCCGAGCTTCCCATATGAAACTTGCCCTGATAATTTTTCTAGACATAATTGTTGGGTAGGCACATTAATTGAAATACTTTCCAGGCATGACACTTTAAAGGTTGAATTTATACTAATTTTTCAATTTTATATGGGCTTTTCATTCAAACGAATTTTCCCGAGCTCCCCACATGAAACTTGCCCTGATAATTTTTCTAGGTGTAATTGTTGGGTAGGTTAAAGGTTGAATTTATACAAATTTTTTAATTTTATATGGGCTTTTCATTCAAACGAATTTTCCCGAGCTTCCCATATGAAACTTGCCCTGATAATTTTTCTAGGCATAATTGTTGGGTAGGCACATTAATTGAAATACTTTCCAGACATGACACTTTAAAGGTTGAATTTATACTAATTTTTCAATTTTATATGGGCTTTTCATTCAAACGAATTTTCCCGGGCTCCCCACATGAAACTTGCCCTGATAATTTTTCTAGGAATAATTTTAGGGTAGGCACATTAATTGAAATACTTTCCAGACATGACACTTTAAAGGTTGAATTTATACTAATTTTTCAATTTTATATGGGCTTTTCATTCAAACGAATTTTCCCGAGCTCCCCACATGAAACTTGCCCTGATAATTTTTCTAGGTGTAATTGTTGGGTAGGTTAAAGGTTGAATTTATACAAATTTTTTAATTTTATATGGGCTTTTCATTCAAACGAATTTTCCCGAGCTTCCCATATGAAACTTGCCCTGATAATTTTTCTAGGCATAATTGTTGGGTAGGCACATTAATTGAAATACTTTCCAGACATGACACTTTAAAGGTTGAATTTATACTAATTTTTCAATTTTATATGGGCTTTTCATTCAAACGAATTTTCCAGAGCTCCCCACATGAAACTTGCCCTGATAACTTTTCAAGGGATAATAGTTGGTAAGGCACACTAATTGAAATACTTTCCAGACATGACACTTTAAAGGTTGAATTTATACAAATTTTTTAATTTTATATGGGATTTTCATTCAAACGAATTTTCCCGAGCTCCCCACATGAAACTTGCGCTGATAACTTTTCAAGGGATAATTGTTGGTAAGGCACACTAATTGAAATACTTTCCAGACATGACACTTTAAAGGTTGAATTTAAACAGATTTTTTAATTTTATATGGGCTTTTCATTCAAACGAATTTTCCCGAGCTCCCCACATGAAACTTGCCCTGATAATTTTTCTAGGCATAATTGTTGGGTAGGCACATTAATTGAAATACTTTCCAGACATGACACTTTAAAGGTTGAATTTATACTAATTTTTCAATTTTATATGGGCTTTTCATTCAAACGAATTTTCCCGGGCTCCCCACATGAAACATGCCCTGATAATTTTTCTAGGAATAATTTTAGGTTAGGCACATTAATTGAAATACTTTCCAGACATGACACTTTAAAGGTTGAATTTATACAAATTTTTTAATTTTATATGGGATTTTCATTCAAACGAATTTTCCCGAGCTCCCCACATGAAACTTGCGCTGATAAATTTTCAAGGGATAATTGTTGGTAAGGCACACTAATTGAAATACTTTCCAGACATGACACTTCAAAGGTTGAATTTATACTAATTTTTCAATTTTATATGGGCTTTTCATTCAAACGAATTTTCCCGGGCTCCCCACATGAAACTTGCTCTGATAATTTTTCTAGGAATAATTTTAGGGTAGGCACATTAATTGAAATACTTTCCAGACATGACACTTTAAAGGTTGAATTTATACTAATTTTTCAATTTTATATGGGATTTTCATTCAAACGAATTTTCCAGAGCTCCCCACATGAAACTTGCCCTGATAACTTTTCAAGGGATAATAGTTGGTAAGGTACACTAATTGAAATACTTTCCAGACATGACACTTTAAAGGTTGAATTTAAACAGATTTTTTAATTTTATATGGGCTTTTCATTCAAACGAATTTTCCCGGGCTCCCCACATGAAACATGCCCTGATAATTTTTCTAGGAATAATTTCAGGGTAGGCACATTAATTGAAATACTTTCCAGACATGACACTTTAAAGGTTGAATTTTTACAAATTTTTTAATTTTATATGGGATTTTCATTCAAACGAATTTTCCCGAGCTCCCCACATGAAACTTGCGCTGATAACTTTTCAAGGGATAATTGTTGGTAAGGCACACTAATTGAAATACTTTCCAGACATGACACTTCATAGGTTGAATTTATACTATTTTTTCAATTTTATATGGGCTTTTCATTCAAACGAATTTTCCCGGGCTCCCCACATGAAACTTGCCCTGATAATTTTTCAAGGGATAATTTTAGGGTAGGCACATTAATTGAAATACTTTCCAGACATGACACTTTAAAGGTTGAATTTATACTAATTTTTCAATTTTATATGGGATTTTCATTCAAACGAATTTTCCAGAGCTCCCCACATGAAACTTGCCCTGATAACTTTTCAAGGGATAATAGTTGGTAAGGTACACTAATTGAAATACTTTCCAGACATGACACTTTAAAGGTTGAATTTATACTAATTTTTCAATTTTATATGGGCTTTTCATTCAAACGAATTTTCCCGGGCTCCCCACATGAAACTTGCCCTGATAATTTTTCTAGGAATAATTTTAGGGTAGGCACATTAATTGAAATACTTTCCAGACATGACACTTTAAAGGTTGAATTTATACTAATTTTTCAATTTTATATGGGCTTTTCATTCAAACGAATTTTCCCGAGCTTCCCATATGAAACTTGCCCTGATAATTTTTCTAGGCATAATTGTTGGGTAGGCACATTAATTGAAATACTTTCCAGACATGACACTTTAAAGGTTGAATTTATACAAATTTTTTAATTTTATATGGGATTTTCATTCAAACGAATTTTCCCGAGCTCCCCACATGAAACTTGCGCTGATAACTTTTCAAGGGATAATTGTTGGTAAGGCACACTAATTGAAATACTTTCCAGACATGACACTTTAAAGGTTGAATTTAAACAGATTTTTTAATTTTATATGGGCTTTTCATTCAAACGAATTTTCCCGAGCTCCCCACATGAAACTTGCCCTGATAATTTTTCTAGGCATAATTGTTGGGTAGGCGCATTAATTGAAATACTTTCCAGGCATGACACTTTAAAGGTTGAATTTATACTAATTTTTCAATTTTATATGGGCTTTTCATTCAAACGAATTTTCCCGAGCTCCCCACATGAAACTTGCCCTGATAATTTTTCTAGGTGTAATTGTTGGGTAGGTTAAAGGTTGAATTTATACAAATTTTTTAATTTTATATGGGCTTTTCATTCAAACGAATTTTCCCGAGCTTCCCATATGAAACTTGCCCTGATAATTTTTCTAGGCATAATTGTTGGGTAGGCACATTAATTGAAATACTTTCCAGACATGACACTTTAAAGGTTGAATTTATACAAATTTTTTAATTTTATATGGGATTTTCATTCAAACGAATTTTCCCGAGCTCCCCACATGAAACTTGCGCTGATAACTTTTCAAGGGATAATTGTTGGTAAGGCACACTAATTGAAATACTTTCCAGACGTGACACTTTAAAGGTTGAATTTAAACAGATTTTTTAATTTTATATGGGCTTTTCATTCAAACGAATTTTCCCGAGCTCCCCACATGAAACTTGCCCTGATAATTTTTCTAGGCATAATTGTTGGGTAGGCACATTAATTGAAATACTTTCCAGGCATGACACTTTAAAGGTTGAATTTATACTAATTTTTCAATTTTATATGGGCTTTTCATTCAAACGAATTTTCCCGGGCTCCCCACATGAAACTTGCCCTGATAATTTTTCTGGGAATAATTTTAGGGTAGGCACAGTAATTGAAATACTTTCCAGACATGACACTTTTAAGGTTGAATTTATACTAATTTTTCAATTTTAGATGGGATTTTCATTCAAACGAATTTTCCCGAGCTCCCCATATGAAACTTGCCCTGATAACTTTTCAAGGGATAATAGTTGGTAAGGCACACTAATTGAAATACTTTCCAGACATGACACTTTAAAGGTTGAATTTAAACAGATTTATTAATTTTATATGGGCTTTTCATTCAAACGAATTTTCCCGAGCTCCCCACATGAAACTTGCCCTGATAATTTTTCTAGGCATAATTGTTGGGTAGGCACATTAATTGAAATACTTTCCAGACATGACACTTTAAAGGTTGAATTTATACTAATTTTTCAATTTTATATGGGGTTTTCATTCAAACGAATTTTCCCGAGCTCCCCACATGAAACTTGCCATGATAACTTTTCAAGGGATAATTGTTGGTAAGACACACTAATTGAAATACTTTCCAGACATGACACTTTAAAGGTTGAATTTATACAAATTTTTCAATTTTATATGGGATTTTCATTCAAACGAATTTTCCCGAGCTCCCCACATGAAACTTGCGCTGATAACTATTCAAGGGATAATTGTTTGTAAGGCACACTAATTGAAATACTTTCCAGACATGACACCTTAAAGGTTGAATTTAAACAGATTTTTTAATTTTATATGGGCTTTTCATTCAAACGAATTTTCCCGAGCTCCCCACATGAAACTTGCCCTGATAATTTTTCTAGGCATAATTGTTGGGTAGGCACATTAATTGAAATACTTTCCAGACATGACACTTTAAAGGTTGAATTTAAACAGATTTTTTAATTTTATATGGGATTTTCATTCAAACGAATTTTCCCGAGCTCCCCACATGAAACTTGCCCTGATAATTTTTCTAGGCATAATTGTTGGGTAGGCACATTAATTGAAATACTTTCCAGACATGACACTTTAAAGGTTGAATTTATACTAATTTTTCAATTTTATATGGGATTTTCATTCAAACGAATTTTCCCGAGCTCCCCACATGAAACTTGCCCTGATAATTTTTCTAGGCATAATTGTTGGGTAGGCACATTAATTGAAATACTTTCCAGACATGACACTTTAAAGGTTGAATTTATACAAATTTTTCAATTTTATATGGGATTTTCATTCAAACGAATTTTCCCGAGCTCCCCACATGAAACTTGCCCTGATAACTATTCAAGGGATAATTGTTGGGTAACTTTAATAGTAACTTTAATAGTATTCGCACTACAACACTTTTTAAATCACTTTTTAATCTTCACACCGTCGCTTTCCAAATAATACTAATAATCTTACAAGTTTACTCTATTGCGTTCCAAATACTAATAATCCAATTCGATCTTGTTCGCTTTTTTATATACACAAACCAAACTTCTCGAAAGTTCATGACTTTTCTAGTTAGAATAGTGTAGAAACATTTAGAACTGTTTTATAATGGAAAATTCTATTTAGTACAGTAAAACATTGAGCTATTAGTTTAACTTATTCTATCACACGCTAGGTGTTACCGTTACAATACGATGGTAATACGTAATGAGGATGGAAGTTTAACTACGGATTTATATCATAAAAAAACTTGGTCGGGTCGGTATCTAAATTATAACTCTTGGCTTCCATCATCTTACAAAAATAACACAGTTTTTTTGAAGGCACTTGACGAAACACATTTAATAACATTTTAAATAAAACACTTGTTAATATTTCGCAAATTTGAGATATAATTTATTCTCAATCGATTTCGACTTGCTAGGTCTTGTTATCGGAGATCTTTATGAATTTTTTCGAACAAAAATTCTTTCTTCTAACAACCCATACTATAAACATATTATTTTTTGGTACAGATATGTTGACGACGTTTTTTATGTCTTTAGAACGGTACTGACAGACTGCTTAATTCTTTTCTTACTTGGTTGAATTCCCAATATCCCACCATAGATTTTACACTTGAAATTGGAGCGAACCACTCAATTAATTTTTTGGACATGACGATAACACGAACTAATTCTTCCTTAGATTTTAGCATATATCGTAAACCAACGTATACGGGCGCCATCATCCCTAGTTCATCTAACCATCCTCATAACATTAAAATGTCAGCTTTCCACTCATTTTTGGACAGATTAATTAACATCCCATTGACGAACACAAATTATAATAAAGAATTGAGGTTTATTATGAAAATAGCCACCAATAACGGTTATACACAGCAAACCATAATTAAATTATTGAACAAAAAATTTAAAAAAACAAACGTTAAATAGTATTTACCACACGGACAACACATCATCCCTGGTTTGGCGTCGTTTAGATTATGTTGGTAAAACTAGCCAGAGGCTGAATAACATTGTATCCCGATTTAGTGACATTAGGTTTGCATTTTATATTAGAAACACTATTAAGAAATTAATTTTTAACAACATAGAAAAAACAGATATCCTTTCCAAGTCAGGTGTTTACAAAATTGATTGTAATGATTGTAGTTTCAGTTATATTGGACAGACAGGACGTAATTTTAAAATCAGAGCCAATGAACATTTATCAGGGCCTAAAGAGTCTTCTTTTCATAATCATTTAATCCAACAAAACCATTCCTCATCCATGAATAATTTAGATATTTTGCATATCCAAAATAAAGGTAGGCGTTTAGATACCCTAGAATCGTACGAAATTAGGAAAGCTATATTTTTTAACCAAGATATCTTAAATGAACAAAGAGAGATTCGATTTTCACCCCTCATTGATCCTGTGTTGTTTCATAATCGGCCTTCATAAAATAATATTCTCTTTTATTTCTCTTTTATTCTGTTTTTTTTTTATGATTGTTAATCTTTCTGTGTTTTTTGTTACTAGTACTTTTATATTTAAACCACCATTTTTGTAAGTAACTGTTAGTTTAACTCCTGATGATGACCTAGCAAGTCGAAAGTGATTGAGATCTTAAATTTGCGAAATATTAAACAAGTGTTTTATTTAAAATGTTATGTATTTTTGTTAGCTGAAAAGATTTTGAGATTATCGGATGAGGTTTTTCATGCCGAAAATTTTAAAATATTAAGGGATGGTCTAATACAAAATGGTTATCCGAGAAGTGTAGTTACTAGAGGTATTAGAAAGGCTATCGACAAACATAACATTTCGGAAAATATTGTGGAAAATTCGCGAATCGTTGAAAATAATCGCAAACTTTTCATTTCGGTCCCGTATGTTAAAATTTTGTTCGAAAAAATTAAAATGCTTTTACAAAATTATGATATACAACTTGTTGGTTTGGACATGGTTTTATTCACTAAATTAAAAGACGAAATTCCTGTAGAGTTACAATCAAATTTAATATATAAATTAAAATGTTCGTGTGGAAATAAATATTTGACCCACACAGACTAAACAAAATTTAAAAAAACGGGTTCGTCAACATATTTACGATTCTTATCGAATCATCTACGTGGAAATAGTCAATCGTTATCTATAGATGACGCTGAGATACTTGATAAGGAGCAAAATCTCAATAAAAAATTAATTTTGGAAAGCATTTACACCAAAAAACATCAAAATTTATCTCAAAATTTGTTAAATATCCAGGAAGTTTCAAAGTATTTGTTACATTATTACGACAACATTTTATAGACCTTCTAAATTTAAATTTATTTCACTCTAATTGTATAACTTAAACAATTTTTCTGTTAAACTGAGTAATTTCTAAATTTCAAATTGAACTCTAGTTACTTTAGAAAACATTCGTTATAAATTTTTTTTTTTTTTGAAATTATAGTATAAATTGTACTTTGAAAATGACGACGGTTTTTTTTATTAAAATATTAATAAAAAATAAAAATAAATTAAGCTAAAAACCAAAAAAATCATTTTATTATAAACATAAAGCTTAAAAAATTGAATTAAATAAACTTTTTAAATCACTTTTCAATTCCTTTTTAATCTTCACACTATCGCTTACCAAACACTTATAATCCAATTCGAATTCCTTCGCCTTTTTATATACGCAAACTAAACTTCTAGAAATTTCATGACTTTTCCAGTAAGAATAGTTTAGAAACATTTAGAATAGTTTTAGCATGATAAATTCCATTTTAGTACAGTGAAACATTGATCTATTAATTTAACTTATTCTATTACAATCTAGGTGTCACCGTAACACTACCCCTCACCTAAGCATGTTCGTCCGGAACAGGACCCAAATCACCTTCTCTGTACAGGGTTGGCCCACCTGTCTAAAAGCACCACCTTCGGTTTACCTGCAACCAGAACTTCGTGTGGGAAAGAGTTTCACCGATCTTTATGTTCACGATCTTTTTCGCTTTTATCATTGCACCATCCCCATTTGCTATTATTAATTTTAACCCGTTAGCCAGCTGCATAGCTCCTCCGATCAAGTCTTCCTGGACAATCGTATGAGTTGCTCCAGTATCCAGCGTCCATCTCGTATGACCATCTGTAATTTGGTCTTTAATTTCTTCTCCTTGCTTCTCCATTCGTTGTTTAAGTTCTTCGTTTGACTGATTTTGCTGTTTCATCTGTTGTTTAATGTCTCCTAGCTGTCGCTCGTTTTGATGTTCCATCTTTTGGGTTGACTGCTCAAATTTCTCTATTTGTCGTTCCATCTGCTGTTTCATTTAACGGTTTGACTGCTCTCCTTGTTGTGCCATCATCTGCTTCATAGCAGCCATTAACTGCGACAAATCGAAAGTTCCAGTAGGTACTTGTGTTATTTCGACCAATGTTTTGTGTATTATCTTCTGTCTTCTATACATTATATAGGCCAAACCCCGTTTCTCAGGCTCCTTTTTTAATTCTGGAACTCTTAATTCGGAGAGAATCATTTTCATTGTTCCGCTATTCACCAATTGCTACGTTTTTTGCCTTGACACACCAATTGCTACGTTTTTTGCCTTGTCAAGGTTCGAATCACTGTGTTATGTTTTTTTTATTGTTTCTGCTTTATTATTATTTCTTTATTATCATTCAAACACGTACAATATTATTTTAATTATAATCTTTATTTTCGTTCTCGTGTTACGATGTCTCTACTCCAATCTCCATTGCCACTGATCCCATCACCAGGGATGTACAATACATATTTCTATGTATGTGGAATCTGTTTGATACAGTATACATTCCACATATTCCACATACAACATCTCCCTTTTTTATTTTTAAATTAATTCAATACATTTCAATTTACTTAAACTTATCATCTAAAATACATTGTTCATTTTTAATAGTACGTTTTCCTTTTCTCGAAGCAAGGCTGCTTAAAATTCTACCAATTTTCCAATTTCTATCCTTACCACCTTCCTGATAAACAACATCATCACCCTGCTCAAATACAACCCTCGAATGAGCGTTCATATCATAGTTTGCTGATACTTTGATTTGTCTGTCAACCAAACCGGTTTTAACCTCCACCGCATTCTGTGTATCTAACAATGAGCTCTTAATCGGAATTCCTGTTCTCAAACGTCTATTCATTAATTCAGCTAACGGCGTATCTCGATACTCTAACAATACTCTCCACAAAGGTGTACCACTTTCACTACATTTTATCAATATTTGTTTTGCAATATGTATTCCTTTTTTCGCCATTCCGTTTGATTTTGGATATCTTGGCCTTGAAGTTATTGCTTGAAAATTATTATCCTCACAAAACTTTCTAAATTCCCAAGATGAGAAAGACATATTGTCCGAAATAAAAACCTTAAGTATCCCATGAACACTAAAAATCGACTCCAAAACCCTAATTGTATCACTCGCCGACGTACTGTTCATCTGTTTAACCTCTAGCCATTTAGAAAAATAATCAAACAATTCTAAATAATACTTATTTCCAAACTGTGCTATATCTACAGCTACTTTCTGAAAAGGTCTTTCCGGAATTTCATGCGAAAATAAGGATTCTTTTCTATTAGACGCACGAAATTTTTCACAAATCCCATACTTCATAATTAGATTTTCTATATCCGAATTCATGCCTATCCAAAACAGGAAAGTTTTTGCTCTGGCAATTGTTTTAGTTATACCAAAATGCCCTTCGTGTAACAAGGTCAACATTTCATTCCTCAAAACACTTGGCATATCATTATAGAGCAGCACTCCGTTTTCGACAAAAACTTCCTTCCTCAACTTCCAGTACCTCTTTAATTTTTCATCAACTTTAGTTTTTGATTTAGGCCAGCCATTTACACACTTGTTAACTATTTCCTTAATTGCCCTAATTTTGTCTGTATCTGGCTGTATACCCTGTCCTGATATTATATGCCCAAAATATTTCACCTGATTAACACAATACTGAAACTTCTTATCGTTCAATTTTATATTCAATTCACGCGCCCTTGTTATAACCTCAATCAAAATATCATCATGCTGCTCCTTGGTTACCGCAGCTATTAATACATCATCTATGTACACTTTAACACCTTTTATATCATCAAAACTATTTCTTATTATAAGTTGAAAAATCATCGGTGCCGTTTTCAAACCAAATGGTAAACGCTTGAACCTAAAACACCCAAACATCGTGGTAAAAGTACATAACTTACTTGATTCCTCATCAAGCTCAACTTGCCAAAATCCATTTTTTAGGTTTAATACCGTAGAATATTTGCAACCTCCTAACTGACTCGTTAGTTCCTCTAAACTGGGAATTAAATAACTTTAATTAATAATCTGCTTATTTAATTCGATTGGGTCTAAACATAAGCGAATTGAACCATTTTTTTTCTATACAAACGTACAATTATTTACCAAATTGGTTGGTTCTTCAACTTTCTCAATTATTTTACTTTCTACCATTTCCTTTAATTTTTTATCCACACGATCTCGTAAATGAATAGGAATTCTTCTTGCCGGTTTAATCACTGGTATGGCCTTTTGATCAATAACTATTCTGTATTTCTCTGAAAATTTACCAATGCCCTCAAATACGTCTATATATTTTATTAAAAAAATTTCCTATGTCAAACTAGACACACTTCTGACATTAATCCTAAAATAGCACACGAATTTTCATTTACCACATAAAACTCAATTATGAACCTTCCCTTGTTATTTTTACATTCTAGATTAACTTTACCCAAAACCTGTATCGCTCTACCTCCAAAAGCTTCTAACCTGACCTTATTTATCAGCAAATTATTAATATCTAACTTTAATTCCTGGCAGAATCTAATAGGGAAAACATTTACTTCCGAACCGGTATCTATTTTAAATTGTATAACGCTATTCTTAATCCCGATCGGCTCCATCCAACAATCCTTCCCATTTGCTTCTACAGAAGCTAAATACAATACCTCATCTGTATCCACAAGTGAGTCTACCGTACTAACCTGATTCAAATCCTTCACCATATTTCTACATGGTACCATGAAATGTCGTTTGATCCCACAAGCTTGCAATTTGTTCCAAAAGCGGGACATTCTTGTATCTTATGCCTCTTCTTACATCTATTGCAATTAATCTCCTGGACAGCACTGAAACTAATACCCCTTGGTATATTCTTATTTTGTTGATTGTTGACACTTTGGTTGGCATTTCCGCTTCTGCCATTTACTGGTTTTTATTCGTTGTATTCTGCATCTGATATCTTACACTTGGAAAGCGATTTTGGTCGCAATTTGAGGATTGAGTTGAGTATTACCGGAAGGCAATAGTATTAGTAAATTGTATTGGTGTCCAAAGAATAGAGAAAAACAGAGAATAAACATTTGAAATATAAAAAAAAAATTCAGTGTCATCTCATGCGTACGAAAGGTTGTACATATTTTTATTTCCAGTAATTTTTTGCAAAATTTAAAACTAATAAAATTGTTACTTGAATAATGATTTAAAGATAAATAAATATTAATTAAAAAAGGCAAATAAACCAGAAAAATATTTATAAAACTATAATTTTATTAATAATTTTAAGTTAGAAAAATTACCCGACGTACATACTGCCTTTCCTGCGCTTGGATCAACACTAAAAGTTAAAATCACTAATTTACTTCTTATATTTTTCACATTATCCCTCTTATCCAATGTTAAACAAAAAACTTATGCCATGTACCATGTTATATTAAACAAAAAACTAAAAAATACGCATATTTGACAGTGTCTAATGGGCGTTTTTTTAAGTTTTTTGTTTAACATGATGCAAATAAGAGAGATAAAATGACACGAAAAAGAGGGATATAAAATATAATGTGGAAAAAATAAAAAGGAAATTAGTTATTTTGGTTTAGTGTTAATTCAAGCACAGGAAAGGGTGAATGTACGTCGTGTGATTTTTCATCATTTTAAATTATTAATAAAATTATAGTTTATCAATATTTATCTGACTTATTTTCCATTTTTAGTTAATATTTATTTATCTTTAAATCATTATTTAATTAACAATTTTATTAGTTTTAAATTTTGCAGAAAATTACTGGAAATAAAAATATGTACAACATTCCTTTCGTGCGCATGAGATAACACTGAATTGTTTTTTTTTGATTTTTCAAATGTTTATTCTCACATAACTCAAAAAAAAAAAAAAAAAAAAAATATTATGAATGTGGACGACGAAGAATGTAAAAATTAAAACCCATTTATTTATGCTGCTTTTTGTTTTTTATATTGAAGATCACCACGAGCAATTGATTGATTATATTGTTTTGGATTTTTGGTAACGAAGTAAAATGAATGTCTCGTTTACAACAACAATAGATAGAAAAACATGAATTCCTCATGTTAAAAGGTAGGGAAAAATAACTCAAGGCGAGCGGAAGCAACAAAAAAGTTGAACCGATTTCACCCGCTTAGCTTATTTTTGATACTTACCATCATGAGAAAACACACTAATACAATAAAAATATTTGAAGACACACAATAGAAAAATGTATATTATACGCCGTGTACATATACAAAATTCTCAATCCTCAATCCTCATTTTGCGACCAAAATCGATACCCTGATTTTTTATTCACCTCGTTCACATGTGCCCTAACCTCTTTTGTAATCACTCTGGTTTCTTTGGTTACCACCGCTTTTCTATGTACCTCTTCTATAGTGACGGATTATTTTGTTTAATATAGAATTCTCTCAATTCTTGATCACACACTCCAAAAACTATACGATCCCGTAACATTGCTTTCTCTTGTAAACCAAATTCACAAGAAGTCACTAGTTTTTTCAAATCTCGATAAAAATTTTCAAACGGTTCGCCACTCATTTGTTTCCTGTGATAAAATTTATCCCTTGCATATAACAAATTTGCTCTTGGTTTACAATATTTATCCAATGCCTTTATTATTGCATCATACTATTCCAGCTCGTTGTCTTTTAAATCCAACGCGGTTTCGATCAAATCTAACGCCTCATCGCCAATTAAATTTTTTAATATTGCTGCTTTCACCTCATCCTTTATTTCATCCATTTTTGATGCTTTGAAATAAATTTCCAAACTTTTTTTAAATTTCGCCCAATTTACTAATAAATTGCCATTCAATGATATCTTCGACGGCTTATTTGGATTCTTCATTTTAGAATTTTATATTATATTATTTTTACTGTTCTATTTGTTGGTTATGTCTAAAACCACGCTACATATACGTTAGCTTTATTTTAATTTTGTTCAACACAATTCAATTCTATTTATTCAATGACATCGAACACAGCCTATCAACTGCGCCTTGTTATAGTTTTTTATATTGTTTTAATTATAATCTTTATTTTCGTTCTCGTGTTACGATGTCTCTACTCCAATCTCCATTGCCCCTGATCCCATCACCAGGGATGTACAATACATATTCGCTATTTATGTGGAATCTGTTTGATACAATATACATTCCACATATTCCACACACAACAAACTGGATTTTGAATAAAAACAAACCAATTCAATTTATTACCAACGAATTTATTTAACGATAATTCACAAAATAACTTTACTTTAATATGCGCACAATTTTACTAATCACTTATAATTTTTATTTCGCACTAAAAACTTTTTAATTCCTTTTTAAACCTTATACTTTCGCTTACCAAAAACTAATAATCCAATTCGGCTTCGTTCACCTTTTTATATACACAAATCAAACTTCTAGAAATTTCATGACTTTTCCAGTAAGAATAGTCTAGAACCATTTAGAACAGTTTTATCATGGAAAATTCCATTTTAATGCAGTACAACTTTGCGCTATTAATTTAACTTATTCTATTACACCCTAGATGACACCGTAATAGTATTGTTTTGTTACGGTGACACCTAGGGGTTACAGAATAAGATAAATGAATAGCTCAATATTTTACTGTACTTTCTAAACTGTTCTTACTGGAAAAGTCATGAAACTTTCACATTTTGCCTCTTAAATTCTTTGTGAATAGTGACATTTTTTCTTTCTCCCTCACACACTAGATAGGGTTTATCCGTTATTTTGATTGTATACTGTATCCATTTCATGAGAGATCAAGAGAAGTGCCAAAGAATGTGATGAATACAATACGCGTATGAACAGGCAGATTCAAAACGAAACGAAACAGAAAATTAACTTTTGGTGTTTTCTTGTGTTACACATTTTGAAGTCGTTTCATGATACATGATCTGATCTGGATCAGATCAAACGTCAAGAAATGCGACTGTTGTTGATATGTTAATTGGTGCTTATCACGGACTTACACAGGTTTTGGATGATCATCGCGGATGTATAGTAGATCCGGATTTACTGTTAACCTCAAAATTTAAGTTACTACAAATACGATGCTTAAATACGTTCATTCTGAAGACGTCTGTTTTGAATATTCGGTTGCTTTGGCAAGCCCTAGCCTATTCTGAAATTGTAATAATATTTAAGACTAATATTTTTGTGTAAATATTATGTGATTTTTAGGTTATGTTGTCTTTATACAACTTGATATGTTTCAATTGAGTGTGGAACGTTTTTTTATTGGTTCTACAGATAACTTCATTGCAATATATTTTTATTTTTATTAAGTTATCAGTTAACAATAACCAAATTGAAGTTCTTAGTAAATAGCTAAAAGTATAGGAGTTTATAATATACATTTAGGCGATTTTTGTATCATCGAACAAACGATGGAAGTGACTAAATTTGTGTCTGAATTTTCTTGTATGTCCGTAGTATGGATTTTATGACAAAATCATCAAATGACCTGTTCCTGGGTTTCGACATTCGAGAACGACTTTCGATAAAAATCATTTGACTTTGGGACTTTTGTGAATCGTATAACATTTAATGTAAATGTTCCTTGTTATTTATATGGCCGACATCAGGGGCCGACCTGAACTTTGGTCCTTTTAAATCGAAGTTAATATTGACATATTAATTGTTACCTGCTTTTTTGACATTTAGGCTAATGCATTGTTTTTTTCTAGATTATTGTAACATTTTCTACACTTTTGGGAGCAGCCGCTGCCGGTATGGTAAATGGATACTCAGCTGTTATATTACCACAATTATATAATTCAACGGATCCGTTAGCTATCGATGTTGCAATGGGATCTTGGATCGGTGAGTAAAAGAATATCATAATAGTATGCTAAAAAATAATTTTGATTATCATTTTGCCCTCATCTTTAGCTAGTGTATTCAGCATTGCTTCGCCATTTGGTTCATTTACTTCGGGTCCAATGACTGATTATTTCGGACGGAAACCTGTACTTATATTATCGTTTGTACCGTTGATCGCTGGTTGGTTATTCATCGCCATGGCCCAATCGCATTTAATGATTATATTAGGGCGTATAATTTCTGGTTTTGCACTCGGTCTACAGATAGCACCTGCCAAGGTAAATATAAAATATTTTTATTCGTTTATTATAAGATTAGTTTGTTTTGGATTGAAATATTTCTCGAAACTAAAAATTCTTTAGTTAAAGTCAGAATTTTTTAAATCAATCTTAGAGTATCATATGAAGAACAAAGTAGCTTTTCATACTACTTGAGGAGTGTCTGATCAAAAGTCGCTATTTACATCTTACTTTTTGCTACTTACTTTTGATCACTTTTTTGTAGTAAATAGCTTGTTTTGACCAAAATCAAGAATTTTAGGAATATTTTTCATAGAGAAATTGACAATTTTTGGTCCATGCTGGAAATAGTCACTTTTGGTCTATTTCACTTAAAAAATTCTGCCCGGATACAAAAAAAAAAAATATCATTTTGGAAAATGTAAACAGCGACTTTTGAGCAGACACATCAGTCTTCATGTATTGGAATCGGTTCATTGCAATTGATCTTCAGCTCAACCAATAATTTCTTTATCCATTCGCCCTCACTAACAGCTTCAGATACTGCAATGTACTCAGTTTTAGTCGACGATTTACTAACAGTTGGCTGCTTGCGTGATAACCAACTGACTGTGTTTCCAAATAACTTGAACACATATCCAGATGTGGATTTCGAATCGTTTTTGTCACCTGCCCAATCTGAATCACTGTGGCCAACCAATGTCTTTGCTTCGACGTCTTTCTTATAAACGATTTTCATGTCAATGGTGCCACGAATGTAACTCAAAATCCGTTTCGCTTAATTGAAATGAGTTTCGCCGAAACAATTTTGAAAACCGCTGAAATATCCCGTTGATGCACACAAATCTGGTCTGGTAGTCACATGTCCATAAATTAAACACCCAATCAATAGGTTTACAATTTTGCATTCCAAATTTTTGCAACACATTCTCTAAATATCTTGATTGACTCACCGTAATGGTGTCCTTTTCAATGTTTTGGTCAATCTGCATTCCCAAAATTGAGCTCGCTTTACCAACATCAGTCATATCAAATTCATTTGATAGTAGTTTCTTCACAGCTCCAATCATTTTGATATCTCGGCAAAATATCAATGTATCATCGACGTACAGTAGCACATAACATATGATTCCATTTTGCTCCTTCACATATAAACATTGATCTGATTGGCAACGCTTGTCTCAGTCCATAAAGTGACTTGTTTAATTTACACAATTTATCACCTTGACCAAAACCCTCTGGAAGTCGCATATAACTGTCTTCGTTCAAATCACCGTTCAAAAATGCGCACTTAACGTCCATCTGATGAATGTGCATATCATAACGATTGACAATTGACAGCAAAATTTTCAATATAACTAATTTTGCCACTGGTGCATATGTTTCATCATAATCGAATCCTGGCTTTTGAGTAAAACCACGTGCTACCAATCTTGCGTTGTACTTATCAGTTGAACCATTAGCTTTTCTTTTCAACTTAAAGACCCATTTGTTTGTTATGGCACTTCTACCTTTTGGTAAATCGCAAACAGTCCAAGTTTTGTTGTCGATTAATGACTGATATTCACTATCGATCGCCTTTTTCCATTCTGGCCAATCAATTCGACTTTTTGCTTCAGATATCGATGATGGATAATCTTCAACAAACTGTTCAGCCGATAAATGCAGTGTGAAAACATTCTTTCATAGTTGCCCATTCACCATACATATCTATTAGGTGCTCGTCGACTTCGTTCACTTTTTCGTGGAATTGTCCTGTCGTTGTTACCTATGCAATTTGAACTTGCACTGTTGATATTTTGTTGGTCATCACACCGTGGAACTGCTGCATGCCGTTACCAACACAATCCAGAGTGGATTTCTCGATTTTCGTTGCCATCTGACTGCATATCGTTACGTTTATCGAATGACTGGTCACTTGCATCACCAAATGAATCGTTCATTGTATCATTCATACCTCGATCACCCGAACTATCATCATTTAACCGCCTCTGAATCGATTATCTCAATCAATTCTTTTCGATTTAAAACCGATGACTCGTTGAAAGTTACACTTCGGCCCACTATTTGCTGTTGTTGTTCTATATCCCATAGACGATATGTACCATATGATGAACCATATCCAAGCATAACACATTTCGATGATTTTGGCTGCAATTTTGTACGATTATTCGATGGAATATGATTGTAACATTCACAACCAAAAATACGAAGATGAGACAAATTCGGTTTTTGACCAAACCAAATTTCAGCCGGAGTTTTCGCTTCAAACTGCTTTCCAATTGCACTTGTCGGTGATCGATTCTTTTAATAATTTGCAGTGATGATAGCCTCATTCCAAAACTTTCCATCCAGTTCACTTGCCAAAAGCATTGTTCTTGAAGTGTTCGATTCAATCGCTCGGAAATAGAATTCATTTGTGGATTATACGGAACAGTTAATGAATAGTTTGGCCACCTTTTTACCATTAAGTGCTTCAGCCATTGCCACAAAAAGTTTGAACTTTTCCAACACTTCACTTTTTCGTTGAATGCAATAAACTCTGGATGCTCTCGCACATATGATTCACACAGCTTCGTATTGTTGTCAACATTTACTTGATTTAATCCATCCGCCATTTTACTTCCCAGTTTCTTCATATCATTTGCATTTAAATGACCCAATCTAAAATGCCACAAACTTTGAGAAATTTTATGCAAATTCATGTCACCTATATAACCAGCAAACACATTGTTGTCCACATGGAATGTGACTTTAGACAGATTTCCTTCGATTTGTCCAACGAATTTAATTATTCCATTGAATGACACAAATGCTTGGTCACCCTCAAACAGTACTTTGTAGCTCTTTTTAGTCAAAGCACGTATCGACATCAAGTTGCATTTCAAATCTTTCACCAATAAAACCTCCTTCATCACAGTAGTCAAGGTGTTACCATTACAAAATGTTTTCACTGGAATATCGCCACGTTTATTCGCAAAAATGATTTTTCTTTGCAACGGCAATTTTCAACTCATCGATTTCTTCTAGCTTACTAAAATGCTTTTGTTCGTCAGACATATGTTGCGTTGCACCAGAATCCATTGTGAATCCAATTTTCGATGTGTCATTTACGTTGACGTTATGTCGGTTTGTTTGTGCGTTAAATGCTGCCGACTCACCAACACACGATTCCAAAAATACAAACGCACACATTGTCGATACTTCTTCTTTTTCTTCATTTGCTTTGTTAGCACTGGCCGAACCGTTGTACTTTTTCTCTTTATTTAGAAAACACTGAGACTTTTTGTGACCGGGTTTCGAACATTTAAAACAAATGATCTCCTTCGATTTTCTCTTTGACATCATTGCACCAGATTCACCTGATTTACTTGAACAATTTCCACCTGTTCGCTTATTGTACTCATCCATCAAACGCGTTTTGACAAAATCCAAAGTTAACTTGTCTGTGTCGATTGTCTCCAATGCCGTCACCAAGTTATCATAGCTCTTTGGTAATGTGAGTAACAGAATAACAATGTCAATTTTTTCCATCTTAGCACCCGCTGTAATTAGCTCACGAATCTTCTTGTCAAATAGCAAAAGATGCTCCACGATACTATCACTTTCATGATATTTCATCATCAAAAGTTGTTTTCGCAATAAAACTTGACTTCTACACTTTTCCTTTCGAAAATACCGCACAATGCATCATACATGTCTTTTGCACGTGATTTCTCTCTTACATATTTCAGTTGGTTGTCATGAATTGTTTGTACCAGTCAATGCTCCAATCTAATTTTATCACGTTCCGTTGCTTCGACACCAGCAAAAATTTCATCCAGTCCCTCATTGATGTATTTTCTCAAATCTTTTTCATCAAATAAAATTCCAACTCGATATTTCCAATTACTGAAATTTGTCCCATCAAACTATGTTATTTTGCTGATGCTGTTGGTTGTACTCTCCGCCATTTTTGTTTTGTTTTTTTATTTATGCAGTACACTCGTTTCGACGACAATAAAAATTCAATTGACACAAACAAAAAAAATTCACCAAAACTAATATTTTAATTAATTTTCCTTTACGGCACTGGGCTCATAACCTCAGAGATTTATGATTGGATTGCTACGTAAATTACAATTTAGAATGATTGAAATAAAACTAATTAAAAGATTTCATTTTATAATGTGGTAAAACCAAAAACTTTATTGAGATGCTTAATGGTTCGCTGTCACAGAAGAAGAGAGTTAAACAAAACAAAAAAAAAAAAACGTTTTGTAACACAAAATGTGTGTCTACATACATATATGTAACGCGCGCTGTCAAAACCAACCCAACTAAAAAAGACTGCGTTCATACTTTGGTTAAATTAGTATTCTAATAGTTTATTAGTCATCTATTAAATTAATTACTCACTGGTTACTATGATTAATGCTATGCCAATACAATAATATTGTGGTATAATATTCGACGAGCGTGTAATGAAGGATGTTATACTCTTGAGGATAAAGCTACGCAAGCGATAGCAAGTGTCGTAATTATCCGAATGAGTAATAACCATTACACACGAGTGTAATATGAGTAATACGATACTTTTTCTATTCCTGACCGCCAGTCACAAGACTGTATGTTGCTTTACGGTGGGGACAACCTCAGAAAACTTTGTGTTTGTTTTCTTCTTGGGCCGCAAATTAAAAAGGCTGTATTGGATTTCAAAGAAGTCCATATTAAACTTCGCTTGCACATGACATTAACCAACCTATCGATTATAGGTATGCAATTTGGATGCTCTGATGGAATCTATATCTGACCACAATGCTAGAACTTGCAAAAATCAAATTTATGTTGAAATATAGGTCTGTAAAAGCAAATTACCGATGTGTTGAAGTGAATAGTCTTTGGAAGGTTCGGAAAACTTCGGACCGTCGTCTTGCTGCCTAACAATAAAATTCCACAAAGAAGCGCAAAGAAATCCTTACAAAGAAGTGACATAAAAAGACCATTTTTTTTATTTAGTCATTTTCGTGTTTAAAGCTGCGTTCGCGCAACCCCTATATATTTCAACAGCTTATTCTTTTTTGTGGCAATTGTGTTCTTAGTTTAACATAGTTAAATTAACAAAACATTGTAATATGAGTAAGCAGTAACGAGAAATTTTTTGAAATAGAATTGTTGAGCCTAGAACTTATAATTAGGTTACATATTCATTTAACATATAATAGGTTGAATTGAACTGTTTGATTGTATCGAGGTTGATGTTATTGAGAATCCTCATCGAGAGGCAAAACGCTAATTCGATTCGTAGCTCTTGTTACTACTGAATGTGCAGTTTTAACCGTAACTACCCGAATGACTCCATTCTTTCCTGGATGAGTATCTGCTATTCGCCCTAAATGCCATTTCATTGGAGGTAAGTTGTCATCATGAAGAAGAACTAATCATCCAATCTGAAATTTATGTTGGCCTCTTTGCCATTTATGACGACGTTACAATTCAGCCAGGTACTCGACGTGCTATCGCGACCAGAAGTTTTGTAGTTTTTGTTGAAGTGGCTGAAATCGAGATAATCTATTGGTTCGTAAATCCAGAATGGATGGCTCCATTAATGAAGTTAACGGCGATCCAATTATGAAATGACCGGGCGATAAGGCAATTAAATCCGAGGGATCACTAGACATGGCTGTCAAAGGACGGGAGTTTAAGCATGCCTCCACTTGCGCGATTAACGTCTAATATTTCTGAACGGACCACAAAAATCAATATCAACAGTGACAAAAGGTCGAGATTACTTGGTCACTTGGTCTGACGGCAGGTCACCCATAATTTGATCTCTAGTTCGAGGAGGACGTGCTTGAAAACATCTTACACACTGATGTACTACATTTTTGCAAAGGTTTCGACCTCCAATAATCCAATAAGTTAGACGAAGATTATATAATAATACTTGTGGACCTGCATGGAGTAGTCGATGGTGCTAATGTCGTACAATTAATTTAGTCAACGTATAAGTGTTAGTGAGAATTATTTGATGTTTATTATCGTAGGAGAATGATGCATTTTCGAGTCGGCCACCGACTCTTAAAATACCGTCTACATCCGAGAAAGGATTTAATGATCGCAAGGAGCTCTTAACGCTAACTGAGTTGTTCGAAGTAAGACATTTTATCTCATCTGCAAAGTCGTTCAGTTACACTAAGATTTATCGATGGATATAATTTTTGCTTACCTTTGATGTTATGATAAAAACGAAGAATGTAAGCTATCACTCGAAGTAACTTAGTAAGCAACTGAAATCTACTGAATATGTTTTGTTCACAACTTTCTATCTGAGTAAGCACTGATGTCGGTGATTGTCGAATATAAAGGTTCAAAAGTTCCGCATCAAGCTGGTGACTAGTAGATCTTGGCCATTCGGAAGTAGTTTGATGCAAAAATTCAGGACCAGACCACCATAACGAAGTACTTAAAAATTCCGACGGCATAATACCTCTGGACACGTGGTCTGCAGGATTTAATGATGATTTAACGTAACTCGGTTTTTCGCGACTCGGTTTGCCACAAATGTTGCATTTGTGTGGTTCCGATTTAATTCGAAATATGGTGATTTCGGAATCTGACCATATAAAAATGGCATCGAATTGCATCTCAAAAATCTCCAGGAGTTTGCTTAAGGTTTCAGCGACCAACAGCGCTGCACAAAGCTCAAGGCGAGGAATGCTTTGTTTTTTAAGTGGTGCTACTCTTGATTTTGCACAGACTAAATTTACATGGTGACGATCGATGAATCAGTCACTCGCACATAAAATACACATCCGAATGCCCTTTCTTCAATTTCCCTTCTTCAAAATACATCTGGGTACTACGATTCTTTTTAACTCTATTAACTCAGTCTTAAATTGGATCCAATCATTTGTAATCTTAGTTGGTAGAGGATCATCCCAAACGATATTTTGAATAGAACATAATGTCTGCATAAATAGTTTTGCAATAATGATAATGGGAGCACAAAAACCCAATGGATCGAAAAGCTGACAGATTTCAGATAACATATTTCTCTTAGAGCTGTACGTAGACAATGACAATTTATCACACGATGATTCGAAACTATCGGTTGTAGTATTCCAAGATAAACCTAATATGAGGGAAATTTCAGATTGTGGATTGGTCTCTGAAGATAATGACGAATGATTAGATATAAATTTTCGAAGCTCGTAACCCCCCAAGCTCAACAACTTCGTTAAATCAGATTTTAACTTTATAGCACTATTTAGTGTTGAAGATCCAGTTAAAACATCGTCGATCTAAGTCGTTTTTCTAGTGGAATAAACTGACAACGGGCAGACTGCTTAGAGGTTCCTAATACCTCGATGTTCGATTTAACGGGAAGTGAAACAGAATATCTTCCACAAGCTAATCTTCTAAAGTTTCGACTATGATATGTATTTTTGATATTAATAGTTTCCAATTCCCAGAATTGTTTTAGCTGTGATTCAAGTGTTTCGATGCTACACAGCGCAACATTACTTGAGTGTTGTGATTGCCGAATAGTTGAAGAAGCAAACTCGGCCTTCCCGCAAACCACATATCCTAACTCTGTGTTATAGAATGGAGGTAGCTCTTTGAATGGTTTTATGGAATCTCCCTTAAACAATTGATTATAGACTTCAACACCCAATAGTAAATCTATGCGATGAGGTACTTAAAGTATGGATCGGCTAACTCTATCCCGATCGGCACTGATTCTAGTTCGAATTTAAATGGTGTTGAGGGCAAGTCGTTTGTTATTTTAGAAAGCACATAAAATTTTAACTGTATACTATATATGGATAAGATACATTTAATGTCTCATAACACATTCTTTACCATCTATCCCTGATATGGTTTTGCACGTTGGATATCTTCTAGCCTTTAAGAAATTGCATGCGTCGTTTGTAATAAAATTCAAGTGAGACCCACTATCAAGTAGAGCCCTGCATAGCAATTGGTTACCACTTGACGTGTTGGCGTTCACTATTGCCTGATTATAGTTTGAACTGACTCGTCTTGCATCTCTATATATTGCCGTGAATGCTGCTGTTGGGTATTATTATTTTGCAGTGCATTGAGTAAATGTATTCGATTTTTCATTATTTCAATCAAGTCTGCGAAGGAAAGAATTTTTTTTGATTTAGAGTTCTTAATGACTTCTGCTCGTGACATAGGATCTAGCTTTTGGGTAATGTGATGTGTTAACATGAGATCCCATTCATCGATTTTTACCTTAAGGGATTTGAGCGCATTATAGTTTTTACGATGTGATCTATAAATGCTTGTAATGCTTTGGCCGAATTTTTTTGAGGGGTCTTGAGGTCGTAAATTGCCTTCATATATACTCTCTGAATTAATACCTCATTATTGTACCTGTCGCAAATTGTTTTCCAGGCTACTTCGTAATTCTCTGTGGAACAAATCTACGAAGACACCCCTAAATGGTAACCATTCTGACTCAGCACCAGTGAACGAAGGAAGCTTCAATTCGGGCAAGCGAATTCCCACTGAATTATTTGTGGCCATTTCATGTATCGACTCGTTATGAAAAGAAATTGATGCTTTTGTATCATCTACCTTTTTTAGCTCATGTATTTTATTTATAATAATGGCCTCTATCTTCCCATATTCATCCTCAAAACTCTCATGATCACTTATAGCTGCCGCGGAATCATCAAAAGATTCGATTTTTTACTGTACGGAACTGTACTTGTCATAAACTAATTGAATTTGATGTAGTAATGACTCATACGTGCCCAACGATGAAGCTAAACAGCTCTGATTCTTGAAGTAAGTTAATTGACCCTTAAAGGCTGCATGCTGCTTCTTTAACAAATCTACGTTGGCCAATTCTTCAGCCGAAATTTTGTGGAAGCGTTCTTGAATTTCGAAGACAAAATACCGTATCAAGCTTGGGTCTAATTGAACAGTTCAATTCTTACCCTGTTAAAGTTAGCCGAAAGTTTCCAGCCGAAAGTGAAAAGTCGATAATGTAGATTATGTTATTGACATTCTAGCCGAAAATAAATCAGCCTCCAGATTGCTGTCTGGAGATAGATTGGATTCATGCGACTTGTCAATAGCTATTGCAGGAAAAAAAAAATGAGTTCAAGTTTCCCGTGGGAAATCTCGGAAAATTCGATTTTCCAAAAATTATTAGAAAATTTGTATAAAGTCAGCCTCTAGAGTGTTATGTCTGGAGATGGATTCAATTGATGTGATTACTCAAAAGCTATCGCAGGAAAAAAATTCAGTTCAAGTTTCCCGTGGGAAATCTCGGAAAATTCAAAAAAGTTTCCAGCCGAAAGTAAGAAATGGATGAATAAAATCAGCCTGTAGAGTGTTATGTCTGAAGATGGATTGGATTCATGTGACTTGTCAATAGCTTTCGCAAGAAGAAAATTCAGTTCAAGTTTCCCGTGGGAAATCTCGGAAAATTCGATTTTCATAAAATTATTAGAAAATTTGTAAAAAATCAGCCTTTAGAGTGTTATATCTGGAGATGGATTGCATTGATGTAATTTATCAATAGCTATCGCAGGAAAAAAATCAGTACAAGTTTCTCGTGGGAAATCTCGGAAAATTCAAAAAATTTTCCAGCCGAAAGTAAGAAATGGATGAATAAAATCAGCCTCTAGAGTGTTATGTCTGGAGATGGATTGGATTGATGTCACTTATCAATAGCTATCGCAGGAAAAAACTTCAGTTTAAGTTTCCCGTGGGAAATCTCGGAAAATTCGATTTTCCTAAAATTATTAGAAAATTTTCATCGAATTTTTCGAGATTTCCCACGGGAAACTTGGACTGAAATTTTTTCCTGCGATAGCTATTGACAAGTGACATCTATGCAATTCATCTCCAGACATAACACTCTTGAGGTTTTTTTTATTCATCCATTTCTTACTTTCGGCTGGAAACTTTTTTGAATTTTCCGAGATTTCCCACGGGAAACTTGAACTGAATTTTTTTCCTGCGATATCTATTGAGTATTCACATCAATTGAATCCATCTCCAGACATAACACTCTAGAGGCTGATTTTATACAAATTTTCTAATAATTTTTGGAAATCGAATTTTCCGAGGTTTCCCACGGGAAACTTGAACAGAATTTATTAATTCGACAGCTATTGACAAATCTCGTAAAAGCGATTCAGCTTCAGATATATACTCTAGAGGCTGATTTTATTCCAATTTTGTATATTCTTCTGATTTTCCGATATTTTCTACGAAGCAAAGTTTTACACGTAAATTTATTTACAAAAATATATATTTATAGATTTCTATGTATCCTATTTACTTTCGGCTGATAACTAGAAAATTTTTTATTTTCGGCTTGAATGTTATATCATAATCTGCGTTATCGACTTTTTACTTTCTGCTGGGATTAGACAATCTGAATTGCCATTTTTTTACTTTCGGCTGGACTGACACAATCTGCATTATCGACTTTTCACTTTCGGGTGGCAACTTTCGGCTAACTTTAACAGTATTCAATTCTTACAATTTACTCACAAATAAATCTTGATACTAAAATTCTTATATAATGTATACTACAATAAACGTTTAAGCGTATGTAAATAACTTTGAAGACCCTCAGGTTGACGACACCACTGCTGATAATTCGAATATTATTGTTATTGTAACATCCACGATCGACGAATGATGATCACTGGTTATCAGAATACCAACTGTAATGCGATGACGAATACGATGAGTTGGTTTGAACCACGACAACGAATTATTTTAATCAGCTGATAAATTACAGCTTGGCTTGGTACTCAACCTTGATGATGCTGAGTCAGCCTATTCTCGAACATAAATGTAACTACTATAACTGCGTGCGTTAATGATTAACATGCACTCGATGGTTAATGTTGTAATCAACCCTCTACTATTTCGACGACTATGCTGAAGACTGATTACGATTTCACAGCGAATATCAGTGAAATATGATGCGGATGCTTTAATTTCCGTGCGAGGTGCTGATTTGATTTGAGGTTCTGCTTTGATGATTTCCTTTCAAAGTGATGACCTTGGTTAGGATTTCTCCATGCGGCACAATTGCCTTCACTTTAATTATCAGTGACGGTACACGACGATTTACGTAATTTTTTTTTTTTTTTTTATGTAGAGGAGGAAAATGCATTATGCACGGTGTGTGGGACTCTCACCCACTAAAAACCTCCTCTATTTCAGACACAAATCCATCCTGGAACTACTTTTCGTATTACGTCGGGATGGTGTCTCGTATTTTGCCCTCATAGGCCTCCTATATTTATAATTTTTATAATTTCACTACTCGCCGTAGGATCAGTTCCATATACTGGGCCACTAGATTCAAATTCGACTCCGTCCTGAGCATCGCATGTTAACGATATTATCGGGCGTTGCGTTGCCGATTTGCCTTTCAAGTTCTTCTCTCTCACGTATCTACTTCTCGCATGTAAAGAATGTGTGTTGCGCGTCATCAAGGCCTGCATCCCCATAAATGCATGACGGGTTTTCCACCTTCCCCATCGTGAAGAAATATTTGCAGAAATACTCATGGCCTGTGAGGAATTGGGTGAGGAAATAATTTGTTTCATCATGTTTCCTCTCTATCCACTCGGCCAGGTTTCTTATCAGCCTTGAAGTCCACCTTCCACGGTCCTCTGTTTGCCACCTCTCTCGCCAGCACAGCATGGTATATTCTCTGGCCACACTTCTTGCTTCTTCACTGTCAAGGTCGTCCTTGTTATCGTAGATCTTTTTCCTTTCTTCAGCCATTAGGTCGTTAGGGATAACACCCGCAATGACCATAACAGCCGGTTCCGATACCGTTCTGTAGGAACTACAGATTCTGAGTGCCCCACGACGTTGTACAGTGGCCATTACTTTCCTATATTTATGCGTCTTTAGTGTGTCCGCCCATATTTCACACCCTTATAAAAGTATAGAATTTATGACCGACATCAGTAGTTTCCGTTTCGCTGCCGTTGGACCTCCGACATTCGTCATCAGCCTACTCAGAGCAAAAGAGACTTTGTTTGTTTTCTCTGCAGAATGCCTGATTTGTTCTCCAAAATTTACTTTTGTGTCCAGGTAGACCTCCAGGTATTTAATTGCTGTGCTAGACCGTAACTGCTGGTTTTACACCTCGAACAGTACATCGGTCGCCATGTGTCGTCTCGTAAGCAGCACAAGCTCTGTTTTTTCCGTTGCTAGGGCTAAACTACGGCTGCTTAACCATGAGTTTGCTCTGCGCATAACCTGGTTAAGCTTACGCTGTACATCCTCTATGTTTCGATCGATCATTACTGCCGCTATATCATCTGCATACCCCACCATGAAGGTGTCATCTGGCATTTCCATACGCAATATGCCGTCGTAAGATGCGTTCCACAAATCAAGGCCTAGAATGGACTCTTCAACAGCACCTCCCGTGATCTCTTTGCTACATTTCCCCTCCATGGTTTCAAACATAAGCCTTCTATCTTGAAGGTAGCTATGCATTATTCGCAGAAGGTAGTCTGGCATATAAAAGTCGCTTGTTAACGCCGACAACATGTCCGCCCATCTCGCGGAGTTAAACGCATTCTTCACATCCAACGTGGCAAGCAACACTATTTTCCTCGAATGGTGAGTCCCTTGTTGCGCCATTTGGAAAGCTCTCACCACTTCCTTTACAGCGCCAATAGTTGACCGACCCTTCCTGAAGCCATACTGTTTATCAGAGAGATCTCCTGCAGCTTGAATTGCTGCTGAGATCCGCGACTTAAGTAAGCGTTCCAATAATTTTCCTGCTGTATCAAGCATGCACAAGGGTCTATATGTTGATAGGGAGTTCGGGTTGCCTTCCCTTTTGCTAATGAGCACCAACCGCTGGTTTTTTCATGCCTTAGGGAAAACCCTTTCCTCAAGACAGTGGTTATGCATGTTTAAAAGTATCTCAGGTTCTGATCGAGCGATTACCTTCAGTACTTCCATGGAGACCCCTTCTGGGCCCGACGCTTTCTTATTGCGGAGAGAGGCGGCGGCTTGCTGAATCTCTTCCACAGTGAACGCTGGTATTTCCTCTGGTTTATCGGGCAATGTGGTCGATCGTCGTTTGTGTGACTCGGGAAAAGGGAGTTTACAATATGCCACATTTGTGATGTCTCCATTACAAGGCTGGGCGCCTGAGATCCAAGTTTGCGCATCACAATTTTGTAACCCAAGCCCCTTGGGTCCTTGTCCACGTCCGGTTTCAGGCTCTCCCATTTCAGGCGCTTACTTCTATTTATTTCGAATTTAAGCGCTCTTCTCGCCAGTCAATAATCCTCATGTTCCTGTTCTGCCGCGAATCGGTCTCTTCTTTTTGCTCTAGTGACTAGGCGTTTAAGACGTAGGCAGTGCTTCCTGAGATTCGCTATCTCGTCAGACCACCAACAAACCGTCGTGGCCTTTTTCCCCCTTGTGCCTTGTCCTTTTGGCATAGACGCATCACACGCTTGATTTATTAGCTTCCTGATGGTCCTCGCAATTTTTTCGAGAGATCCGTTTTTCCGTAATATTGCTAATTTTCCGGCTTCGATGGTTGCCAAGAGATTTTCTTCGCACACTTTTGACACATTCCATCCTATCGCTCGATCATTGCGACTAACGGGTTGTCGCAATCCGCCCCGTACATAATAGACGACATATTGGTGGTCGCTACCAGTGTAATTCTCTATTACCCTCCATCCCGTGACGTTTTGTGTCATCATGCCAGATACCAGAATGATATCGGGAATCGTTTCAGCATAGCCCGGCCTTCTGAACGTCGATACGCCACCTTCGTTCATCACTGTGAGTCCTACCCTAGCCGCTATATCCAGAATATAACGTCCTTTTGGGTTCGTAGTGTTCATGCCCCAATCCAATGCTCTTGCATTGAAGTCTCCGGCTATAACGAGCGCACCATTCAGTAAACGTGCTTTATCCTCTAATACATCAATTTTAGCTCGGAAATCGTCCATCGGCTCGTTTGGGGTAAAATAGCAACTCACGTATATAACAGATTTGATTTTAACCCACACGAAACCCTCATCGCCTCCATGATCGTCGACTGTAATCGGGTACGGGGTCCAGATGGCACCTGTACCAAGGTTATCAGAGTACCATTTGGGTTCCGCTCTATTACGATATTGCTCACTAACAATCAGCAGGTCTGCGCCTGTGTCTAGCCTCAGTTGGTCCAGCAAGGCATCCGCTGTCTTACTTCTATGAAGGTTACCCTGAAGAACCTTCACTTCAAGCTTCTGTTTCTTGATTTATCAAGGGCCTGCCTAAAGATTTTGCAAGCCCCTGACCCGGGTACTTGTTTTAGTTGCTGCTCCTTCCTGTTGGGTCCTTTGAAGGTCGCCTGGTGATGACCAAAGCCAAAGCAAGCATAACACCTTATAACTACAGTTTTGCGCACTATCCTACAGTATAGCCATCCTATTTTTATACGGCCTATCTTAAGAAGCTCATGTGCTTCTATGCATTCACGTGCATTGATCTCCACGAAGGCCATCCGTTGTTCCCTCGAGTTTGTCTTTGTAACTATTTGCGCCAAATTCCAAGAGGATATCGCCCATCCTGGTACGGCGTACAGATTTGATTTCTGTATACGAAGCCTCCGGGTTAACCTTATCCCTTATCGTACCCAGCACTTGTGCATAAGTTTGATCCTTTCCGGTTTTAATCAGTAGGGCCTCCGGTTTTATTTTGGGTTTCCACGGTCTATTTCTTCGTCTTTTATTTTTGGCTGGTGTTTTCCTTGACCGGGCTACAGTCCACGGTTCTAACTCCTCCCCTTTCTCTTTTCTTTTTTCACTGTCCGGACCAACCCCTTCTGGGTTTCCTTTATTCTCTTGTTTATTTTTCTTCTCTTCCCGTTTGTTTTTCGGGCTAGAGGATGCTCGCCTTTTGTTAATGTTTACGGTAGAAGGGGCTACATCGGTATCCACCGATGTCAGGGACTCCGTCTGGCTGTCCCTTCGATAGTCCCTCCAACGTTTTTTTAAGCATAGAAAGTACATATGTCTATGGCTTCTTCTAGTTTACATAGACCGTTTTTGACCTCCATGCTAATTAATTCCTCTGTTTATGCGTTGCCCGTTTCATTGCTGAAATGGCGTCTTTACAAACCTGCAGTTGTTGATCTTCATCTTTCAGCAGCATAAAAATAGGGGCAATGACTGTGGCATTGTCCTCCGTCTATAGTGCTGCGTTTTTTCTTCCTCTGTTGGTACTTTTAATTGTCCAGCATCCCTTGGTACAGCACTCTGCTGTGACAGAGGAGGCGGTGACCTTTGCACGGTATTGCTTCTTCGAAAGATGCTTGGTCTATCAAACAATGTTCGATTACCGTCAAAACTGAACATGTGTTTGCTTCCTTCTACTGGTACGTTAGTGCCGCTTCCATCCGGGTGGGGTTTGGGAGCCTCAATGGCTTTTCCGCTATTTTGTGACGCTTGAGGAGCGCCACCATCCTTATTTGTTGGTATATTTTGTTTTGTATCCATTTTTATTGCCACGAGTTGCACGAGAAATAACGGTCACCTGTGACAGATCTCTGCATTGTCATAGGAAGGCTACGGGCTTAAAACCAAATGGCGCCTAATTTGGAGTTCGCATATTAGCGACTAAGCTTCCCCTTAGCCATGCAGCTTTCGGCATATGCAGTGCCACCTTAGCTTGGGTGAGCTAGTTTTTGGTCCGCCCCAGGTATTTGATTTCCCCGGCACCTGCCATATCTGGCGAGCTTCCCCTATCCGCCACCCGGGGAGGCGCCCGATGGGGGAACTAGCCTAACCCCACACGGGACGACGATTTACGTAATAATATTAAATAAACTGCTACTATTGGCTGTACGACGATGATGATGCCAATTGACCTTCGCAAATTATGCCAATGTTGGTTGTAAAATCTTAACCGGTAATTTGGTGGTTTGCAATTAATATTTCTTGAACAATGGCGATGGTAAACCAAATAATTATTGTTGAATTGATTCGCTCACTTGTGAAGTTGACGGTAAATTACTGGCGGGCGTATATAGCACTCATACATTCATTTCAACATTCCAATGCGGCACTGATGTAATTAATAGTGATTGACGATCATATTGCGATGGTATCCAATGGACGACGATGAACGCTGATGCAGTCCGCAATTCAGTGCAATGAATGTCAAAGAATGCGATGATCGTACGATGAATGAGAATATTGATAAAGCCGAAATATTGATAATGTTCGACGACACTGGCGGTTATGCCCACAAATTTTCCGTTATAATAGAACGTAATTTGTGTTAGTCGAGAGAACTGGTTGTTCTATAATGTTTTGTGGACTGTATAATTATACGCTACACGACGTGCTGTAAAGCAATTGCTGTGATTTTTCACCAGAAATAATGAATACAATCCAGTATCACAGTTAATATGTAGCTACCGATGATGCCAATCCGGCTCGAAGGACCAAATAAATGAAACGGCGTGAATGGAATGATGGCGAAGTTCCGTCTCATATAATAAACAACAATTTGAATCAAACACTTATTTGTTTCTATTTTACATGGGTTCATGAAATTATTCGGACGCTAATGCGTAAACAGTATTTACACTGAGTAAATCAGTGTAAATGTCAAACAGTGATTTTGTTACCGACGTTTGTCAAAATACTTTTGATATATTTTATTAATTGTTCATTTCGTCCCATAGAAATAAGTCACAGCGATATAAATCCGGTGAATACGGTGGCCTTTGGAAACCTCCATTAAAATGGTCAGGAAAGGGATTCAAACAAATTTTATGAATATTTAAATATTTAAGCACTTTAATTTTAACATCTTCAAATTTAAATCTTTGTTTTAGGGAGTGCTACAAACAATTTAACCAATGCCCGTCCAATTGTTGGGATTTTAGGGATTCTGAGTTTTAGAGATTCTGACTGGAAGTTTTTATTTATATCGCCGCTTGACTCTCTAAATGTTGGAACTTACACGTTAGCGAACTTGATGGTGAATAAGAAAAACTTCCACAAATTTCTAGTTTTTGGAATGTCTTTAGCTTTCAGTAATTCGATCTCCGAATAATTGATTTTCACAAAAAAATATTTGCACACTCCATTTTGTACATCGTGAAAGTATATAAAAATCATTTTATTTATGTTTATCACGTATATAAATACATTACTTATCTTATTATTGTATTTACACTACCTAAAACTGTGTCATGGTCAAATTTATGCATATACGAATAGTAAGTACATAAAACAGGAAAAATTAACTGAAACCAATTTAGAATTGAAAAGTAACAAATCTTGAAGAAATCAGTGATAATTTCATTTATTTGTATTCTCATCTGTCGCTTTAAATTCAAAGTCAAGGAACTTGATGTGTATTAACAACATTCGCGGAAAATTAAATTAAAAATTAAAAAAAAAAATTTTATTAATGTCTCAGTTTTATGTTTATTTCTAGGTTCTAGTGACTGAATGTGTCGAACCAAATTGGCGGGGAATTTTGACGGGAGTCCCATTTGCCGGCTATTCCATTGGAATACTTATTGTTTATGCGATGGGACCTTTCATGCATTGGCGAACCGTTGCCTGGTATGCAATAGTATTGCCGGTGATATGTTTTATTTATATTTGCTGCATATATGAGAGTCCAGTTTGGTTGGCACGTAAAAATAAATGGGATGAAGCTAAAAAGGCGCTAACATGGTTACGAGGTGGTGAACAAAATGCAAAAGTTGAGTTCAATCAATTGAAAATTCGCGTGCAAAACGAAAAGGTATTAAATGAGCTAAACAATCGTAAAACAAATGAAGGCTTCTTTGTAGTGATTAGAAAACGTTCGGTACTCAAACCAATGATTATAATTTTTGGATTCAATCTATTACAAACAATTTCGGGCAACAAAGTATTTATATTCTATGCGGTCGATATTATTCGGGATTTTGGTGCAGACTTAGACGCTAGACAAAGTGCAATCCTATCAGCACTCGATCGACTTCTCTTTACATTCGTTTTCTGTTATCTTCTGTATAAAATTTCAAGACGTTCAACTTTTATTATCTCAAGTGTAATCGGTGGCATCAGCTGTTTTGTACTCTCTGCCTATCTAGTCATACGTAGAGGTGAACCAAAATCCGCAATAGACTTGTATATAGCTACAGGATGCGTGGTCGTTTATATTTCGGCTAATACGGGGATTATGGTACTATTCATTGTGATAATCGAATTATTGCCAGCCAATGTTCGTGGTTGTTATGGTGGCTTTGCATTCGCATTCGCTAATTTATGTATTTTTGGTTTTGCTAAAATATTTCCACACATTCAACCAGATTTAGGTTCGATTGGTACATTCCTACTATTTGGGGTCGGATCATTTGGAACCGCTTTAATTATGTACCTCATGTTACCAGAAACACAAAACAAGACGCTACACGAAATTGAAGATTATTTTGAAGGGGACAATTGGTTATGGGCAAAACGTGATAAAAAACGTCATGCCTGAGATAAGAAAAAAATAACAACAACGATACATAATCACGTTGTCCAAATATTGCATCTCTTGTATATAAGTTAAGGTTAAGTAATTGTTTTAAGAAGATGAGATGTAATTACAACAACCCAATAAAATTTATTTATACTCACATTAAATTGTGTTGAGATCAACAGTGCAACAAAACACAATATTTTATGTCAATCTTGACTCATCGACATTACAACGTTTAAATTATTTGTATCTAAAATTTAACTCTTAAGTTTAATAAAGAGTTGGTTATTCTCAATAATTGTTTCAGTTTTTGTGGACTGTATTACTCTTCGTTGTTTTACTTATTTTTATCATTTACACTCGTTACTTTTACCACGCACAATTTAATAATAAAAAACACTATTAACCTTTTTACCATACTTTATTATTTCAACCATTACAAGTGAGACCCTGGACACGAATGTTCATGTCGTTTTGATTTTTTTTGTTTTATGTTACGTGTTACCTCATTCAATTTTATTTCCTTTTTTTTTTAACAGCGGCTGTTTTCTTATAAGCCGATATGCGACATCTATTGTCAATAAAATATAATGAATTCCAACATCTTAAAGTCTAAAGTATACCTGTTAAAATAAATTGTATAACTCGTATGATAAATAAATGAAAAAACTACCTATTACAATATAGTTAATAATACATAATTCATAATAAAAATAACAATAAGATATACGAGTATATATAGCAGTGAATCTTAAAACTACAATGTTTAATTTGGTTAAATTTTTTTTTCAGATTTGTAATAAGTTTAAATCTAGCAAACTAAATTTTATTTCATGTTTGTTTTTAAATTTAAATGACAGATAACAAATAAAAAATTCACGAAACCAGCTTCATGAAACCAGTCACATATCAATCAATAGGAAGTCTACAAATTTTCGATACAGCTCGTTTATAAATTCCGTTCTTGGTTTTAACTCCAGCTACACGAACCTTACCATCGGAACCTGGATACAACGCTACGACCAAACCCATCACCCAATTCGCAACTAACGGACTATCGTTCAAGAGAAGAACAACATCGTCCAACTTCAAGTCTGGTTTTGTATCCTTCCATTTAGTACGACATTTTAAAGTATGGAGATACTCGATTGAATAACACTTTCAAAAACTTTGGACGGCGCATGTTACCTTCTTCCATTTACTAAGTGATGATTGTGAATTGTCTAGAATTGGTTCAATAATGGTTTTCATAGAACCACCTGTCAGAAAATGGCCGGGAGTAAGCGGAAGTGGATCCTTAGGATTAGATGATAATATTGATAATAGTCTGGAATTTAATATTCCTTCAATTTGTATAATAAGAGTATAGAACTTTTGGCGGCTCTGTGATGGTAACTCCCTATCGAGCACAAGTATGCGAAGCCCTCTAGCGGCTCGGTGATGGTAACTCCCTATCGAGCACAATTATGCGAAGCCCTCTTTCGTTCTTCTTTAGTGTTTTTTATATTAATAACACATATGTTTTTAATTGATTTTTATATTAATCACAAGTACTTTAGCTGTACACCTTTTATTTTTATTTTTGTTACAAAAACAGAGAGGAGATACAATTGCACCAAGAAAAGACTAAAGTCGTAAGTAATAATTTTTTTAGCAAAACCTTCTTCTTTTTCGAAAAAACAAAAACTTTTTTTTTTTTATTTTGTTGCTTGCTACGTTTTTTTAGGAATCTAAAAATGGTGCGAATATTTTGTACTTAATTATTCTTAAAGGTGCATTTTTATAATTTGACAAATTTAATTTCGATCGACGCCACAAACTCTTCATATGTATGTTTTAAGTAAGATTTAAAAGATTTAACTGCGGACTCCCATAGACCGCCAAAATTGGGTGCCCTTGGAGGTATACACTTCCATTCTATTCCTTCAGTTTTGCAGAAGTTCCGAATAGTGTCACCTTGTAATTGTTCGTTGAAATTCTTCAAACGTTTTTGCAATTCATTACCCAGTTGTACTTTGCGTGAGCAATCGAGAAATTTTGTTTGAGGTGGCACGTTAAAAACATGAAACAGAAGTATAAAGCAAAAAAAAAAATCTTCGGCTTTCTTTAATTTGTTTTTCATTTAGTAAATTACAATGTTCGCATTTTTTCCGTGCTTTTTTTACGAAACATGGTATAAAGTGATGATCACGGTGAGGTATAAGAGAGCATCACCGTGATTGATCATTAATCGCTCTTGGAGCGCTCAGTCGTACAACAGGGTATATCAGCACCAATGAATGTTTTGGCGTTATCGGAATATAGAGACTTTATTCTTCCTTTGTGGGAAATAAATCGTTTGAGACATGAGATAAAGGCTTCTGATGAAAGATCACTCACAATATCCAAGTGAATAGCTTTAGTTGTAAAACACACGTACACGGCTACAAAGACCTTTGAAGCATTGAACTTTCTCATGTATTTATTTTTAATTAGGAAAGGACCACAAAAATCAAAGCCAGCTACATTAAAAGGTCGTGACGGTGTAATTCTTTCCGGTGGAAAGTCACCCATTATTTGTTGTAATTGAATTGGCTTTGCCTTCGCACATATTATGCAACTTCGAATAACTTTTTTGCTATTGATTTTCCATTGATAGGCCAATATTTTTGCCGAACTAATGATAATAATAGTTGCGATCCCGCGTGAAAATTTCTTTCATACTCATGTCTGAATACTAATATCGTAAGATGGCATTTATTTGATAAAAGAATTTGATGATTAATGTCATATGCTAATTCTGCTTTAGATATTCGACCATATACTCTAATCAATGAATCTTGATCGAGAAATGGATTTAACTGATTTAGTTTACTGTTCTTGCCAAACGGTTTTTCTTGTGAAAGACATTTCATCTCTGAGGCAAATTCCAATTGGCTGAGCCTGCATAATGGTATTGAAACACGTTCTGTTTTCGACACTGTCAGTGGACCCAAGATTCTGTCTTTCTTTTTATGAAGGTTTTTAATACATCGCAACCAATGTGCGGTGATTGGAACTAGTTTTTGAAGTGACTAAACCTTGATATCAAATCGAACTGGAATGTATTGACAGCGACTAAATTGACGGTTTTAAGTTCGAAATCTTGGGACATGTCTAGCTCGTAGCTTATATTGGATTTAATATAATCATTTGTAGAATATAGTTTGTCAGGGTCATGCCACCACAAATTTGTTATTGGCAAATTCAGAGGGAGATATTCCCCTAGTTAGCAGGTCTGCGGGATTGCACTCTGACGAAATGTGACGCCAAGTATAATTAGATGTTATTTCTTGAATATCGTTAACACGATTAGCAATGAAAGATTTTAATTTGTACGGTGGAGTTTCAATCCAACACAATGTGATGGTGGAATCTGACCATAAATTCACACTGTTGAAGTTTATGGACATCGATTCAATGACTGTGTTTACTAGATTCGAAAGCAAAAATGCTCCACAAAGTTCTAGTCTTGGTAGTGTTAACGGTTTCATGGGGGCTACCCTTGACTTGCTACAAAGTAAATTGACTGAAACTTTGTCCATTTCGTCTACAGTTTTAATATACACACAGGCTCCATAAGCCTTTTCCGAGCCATCGGAAAATCCACGAAATTCTGTACGTATTGGAATCGATGGAATGACACATCGGGCCAATTTTATTTCGTTTACCATAAAAAGTTGAGATCGAAACTGATTCCAAGCGATGCATTCGTTTGGAGGCAGTTTCTCATCCGAACCAGTTTCAGATTTCCATAATAATTGTATTTGCAGTTTTGCAAAAATAATAATAGGTCCTAGCAGACCTAAGGGATCAAAAAGTTTCGCGATTTCAGAGAGCAGGATCCGTTTTGTCAAAACTTCATTATGCATCAGGGCTCCGCAGGTAAGAACTAAAGTTTTAATAGATTCGGAACCATTAAATTCATTTATTGTAAGTTTTTCGCGATTTTCCAACGGTATACAGTTCAACAGCTTAGAATCGTTTGTACACCATTTGTGAAGTTCAAATTCACCAGCTTCCAATAGACCAATCAATTCTGTTTGAACTAGTAATGCTTCTTCTAACGTGTCGGAACCTGACAGCACGTCGTCAACGTAGAAGTCCGTCTTTGTGATTTTAGACGCATTCGGAAACTTATCTTTCTCGTCATCCGCCAATTGTAACAAAACGCGAGTAGCCAAGTAAGGTGCTGATGCGGTACCATACGTTACTGTGAGTAACTCATAAGCCTTTAAATGTTCCGTACAATTTGTGCGCCAAAGTATTGCTTGTAGCTTTGTTTGGTTGGGTGTAACGGTGGCATGTTCTGCCAAGCTCGACCAGCCGTTAACATAAATTTTCTGGAGAAAAAAAATAATTTTTGGCAGGATACAAATTGCCACTGGCCATCCTTAACCTGTAGCTCAGTTGGTGGAGGTATATTTATCGTGGGGTTGTAGCAATTATTCGGCATCCATGCCTGTGGCCTAAAACTATATCTTATGACCACATCATCACTATGTCCGCCAACTACCTACCTCCCTTCACACTCCAAGGTTGTTATATTTTAATGACTCATAATAAAAACCCAAACACAAGGCTTTAAACTCATATAAAAACTTTTATTTAATGTGATAAACGAAAAACTCGAAAAACTACTTTAATAAACAAATGATTTCTCAAATAAATTCATCATCAATTGTCGAGCAGACCAATTGATCAAAAAAAAAAAAAGAAGGTTTTTGTTACCTATTACCCGGACGATCGCAATCGTACTCTTCCGCTTAGTTGATCCGCCGCAAGCGCTCGCAGAGAATCCGTTCACGGCCAGCACGTGTGCGTGCGTTAAACTAAAAACAAATTTATTATTGCTATTGGATGAGAAGACACAAAAATATTAGCTCTTGACAAAAAATTAACAATGAATTATTATTCTAAAAAAATTAATGGTTTATATAAAAAAAAAACAACAAACGAAATCAAATGTTCTTGCCCATATCACAAAAATAAATACTTTACAAAATTGATCCAAAACGCTTCATTGAGAGAACCAAAAAAAATATATATAACAGTTGCCGTTTTGTTTTCCGTTATCCTGCCGCACCCTATTCGTCCTCCATACAGTTGCCGATACAAAATTCCGCCAAAATCCGTGCATCAAATCTGGTATACGCTCAAACTGGAGTTTAACTTGTTTATTTGTCTTCCTAAATGCTTCGTTTCACTCGTAATGATGCCTATTTCTAATTAGGTTCAAAGAAATCACTAGGCCTCTTTATTACCACTCATACGATAATAATGATTTTAAAAAAAAATTTTATTTATTACGTTCAATAATAGTTCATACAAAAATTATCACTTATTGGATGGTCGACATAGAAAAGCATAATTCGATCTTATCAAAAGTATATTTGATTCTTTATACACGCACTATTATTTATATATATATATAAATATATGTATATACATATATATATTAAATACACAACAAAACTTTCGTTTGGATTCCTTTTTCGATTAATATAATACGTAGGAAATGATGATGGCCACTTAATTTGGTGAACAATTAAGAACAAAATTAGTTTCTTTTTAATTTTTTTGTTAAAACCATGGATCAACTACCATGGTTGAAAATTCAAGATCGACTGTCCATCATGAAATTACAAAATTTTTTACATTATGTATCGAAATGTTATTGTTGTAAATATTATCAAAATGTAGTACCGACGGAAAGTATTTTACAAACCAAAACACAAAATTATTTTCATATGGTTGTAACATGAGATGTTACATGGGATCGACAAGTATCTGTCGATACATTTTAGAAATGTCAGCAGTGAAAGCAAAACGGTGTTTTCTAAATCTAAGCATTATTGAAACCAAATCCTGTTGGACTGTAGGGCCGATTAGTAATGTATCATTTAATGAAAAATTATTTGATGTCTTCGCAGAAACGTCGAAAACAACTCTGAGCTTAGCGCTAGAGCTGGAGGGTTTAAGAACGGCGTGGTGCGGCAAATAATATGAATCTGGGATTGGAAAGTTTGTTATTTCCTTCATATGGCCTAAGTGTAAATATTCATTAATAAATTCTGTGTAACCCTGCTTCAGATCAAGATTGGAGTTTAACTTCCTTTCCAAATACTGAAATCGTTTCAGCGCAGATGTTTTTGATTCCCCGAGTAATGTATCAGGTTTATTGGCAGTGAAACAACATATATACCGGAAGGTGTGCTGGAATGGGTTTTTAAAAATATTTCCTCACATTGACTTTCCTCGTCTGAGAGGAATTTCCTTGATGGAACCATTTCTATTTCCCAAAACATTTTAATAGATTGTGTTAGTTCATCACAGAGTTCCGATTCAGTCTGTGTCAGAAAATTATGTTGGATGCATGTCACAGGAGTCACTGATCGCCCACCAACTATCCAGCCAAACAAAGATTCCTGAATTGTGGGAATATCCTTATTAAGTTTAATATGATTTATTCCGAGTATGTCAAAGAATATCTCTGCGCCCAATAGTGCTTCTACAGGTCTTGGAATAAAGAAAGTGGGATCAGCTAAGTTTAAATTTGGTGGTATAGACCATAAAGAAATGTTTAGATTCATCTGGCGCAGTGAACCGGAAATTTGGGGAACAACCAAAAAATTTAATGTTTTATTGTACTTGTTGTATTTAGATTTGATATTTGTAGAAATAATGTGGTTTATTAATGTGGCTAATTTTTTTCGCCAAAGATGAAACTATAAAATTTGATTGGCTACCTGAGTCCAATAATACTCTGCAATCGTGATATTTTCCTGATTTGTCTTGGGTCTGAACAATTGCTGTAGACAGCAAAACCTCTGAATTTGCAGATGCATGCATATTTTGAGAGTCCTGTTTATTGCCAGTTGTTTGTTGGTCGACTGAATTAATTCGTAAAGAATCATGCAACATGGTATGATGTTTAGAATTGCATACTCTGCAACCACTTAACATACAATTGTCTACAGAGTGGGATGTTCCGAAACAGTTAATGCAAGCCTTCAGATCTTGGGCCTCTTGTAATCGATCTTTAGTTGATAATTTAAAAAATGATTGACAAATAAATAGAGGATGGTATATATTTTTACAAACTCGACACAACTTTTGTTGATTGCCATTATTTTTCTTGCTATGTGAAGCATGGTTGCTCGAACTTTGGGAATCGTTAGACAAAATGAACGTGCTATCTTTTTTATAATTTTTGTTAAAGTTATTTGGTGTCTTAAAGTTAGGTTTATTTGCACCTTGACAAACAATATCTGTCGGTTTTTTAGAATCTTCAACAGACTCAAGCACCCGAGATTTTACATGTAAAAATTCTTTTAATTTGAAAAATTAAGTTAAACGTCAAACTTTTTTGAAATAATATGGGTAAGAATTTGTTCACCTAAACCTGAAATTTATAGATTACAAGCCTCTAGAGATGAAATGTGATTACGACAGGCGTTTGAAAGTAATCGCAAATCATGTGCATTATCCTTTTTGACTTGTGAAAGCGAATAAAGTGCCTCAATATGTATGTCGACAATGAGCCGTGCATTGTCGTAAGTCTGAGTTAAATCTGTCTACGCCATATCGTAACCTTCTAAAGTCAATGTTATGGGTCCAACTGTTTCACGTGCGCCACCCTTTAGCTTGTCAAGAAGATATATGAATTTTACAATATTAGAAATATTGTTATTATTGTGAATAACAGCAGTATATGTGTCTTTAAAGGTTAACCACTGGATAGAATCGGCAGTGAACGTTGGCACCTGAACCTGAGGAAGTCTAGCCGCCTCAGCTTTCATAGTTTCTAAGTGTACCTCAGGTGGATCGAAGGGGTTTTGTAATTGAGACTAACCACCGGTTCAGCTTCTTGATCCCTGTAACTTAGCCTGGATAGAAACAAGAATAAGTAGATAGGCCTCCTCAAATTCAGAGAATGACTCAACAAGCACTTCGAAATTCTGATCTTCCTCCACAACCTCAGTAAGCTGGTCAACAACAGTCTCAAAATCATTATACGTCTTCTTCAAAGAATCAAGTCGGGTAGTATATTCAATGGACGTTGTGTCGTCCGCAGCGTGTTCCATACATTTTTTGATCAATGTTAATTTCGCCTTTAGTGTGGCGAATTTCTTTTTATGTAATTTGATTTTCACGTCCATGGCTGTAAATGGTTTCACTTGCCTTTCTTTCACAAATACAAACAGTGCAATACGACAATATTAAATTATTAATAATACTTAAGGCAATGTTATATTAAAAAAATTAAGTATTAAATAATAATGAGAATGAAGTTAAATTAGAATTATCTTAAATATAATGCAAAATTGAATTCCAAAGAAATTAAATATAAAAGTTAAGTTTTACTACCTTACACCAGATGACACCTCGTATGTAATTGTGTGTCTTTCCAAACTCCAAATATATGTAGTTAATTTACCGTTGTACTTGAAAAAATGTAATTACTGTTACAGTTGAATAATGTAATTACCGTAAACGTACATAAATGTTGTATTAGTATATTATGTACTTAAATTTGATCAGCTTGTAAATGTGCAGCTTGTAGGAATGCGTTGCGTGCTGTATTCTCAATTTTTAGGTTACAAACCCTTTGGTTTTATAATTGTAGTAGTAGTTATTGTATAAAACCACGCGCCTTGTTATAATAAAGTATGTTGCTGTGTAGACATGCAAAACTGCATTCAATAATTGTTGTAATACACGTTGCACCAAGTTTTTGATGATTTTATTTTCCGATATTGGTAAATATCCGTCTCGAAGGACCAAAAATGTTTCAGTTTTAGTGGACTGTATTACTCTTCGTTGTTTTACTTATTTTTATCATTTACACTCGTATCAAAAAACACTATTTACGTTTTTACCATAGTTTATTATTTCAACCATTACAAGTGAGACTCTGAACACGAATGTTCATGTCGTTTTTATTTTTATTTTTTTTATGTTACGTGTTACCTCATTCAACTTTATTTCCTTTTTTTTTAACAGCGGCTGTTTTCTTATAAGCCGCTATGCGACATCTATTGTCAATAAAATATAATGAATTCCAACAATAACTAAATAAACTCCATCCGTGGTAATCTATTAGATATCTGTAAATCAAAGCTATCTTAAATTTACAATTTAAGTACAAAAGTGTAAAACAACTAAAACAACTGGCCAACAGAAGTACAGACGGACAGTCTGTAACGTCATCTAAGGTGACGCCACTAGCAGCCAAGAAACAACAGGCACGTAACTTCACCAAAATGAACGTCGAGAGAGGAGCTAAGCAAGAACAAGCGCCCATACCACCACAAATAAACCAAATAACAACAAGATGGATGAGTTATTTTAAATCCAGGAGGTAACAGGTGGAAAGATAGTTCAGCTAGAAGGAGACAACTTGATGATACCTTTATAGAAGTATTTTTACTTGAGAAGTGAGATTTTTCTCGTTTTAGAGTTGTCATGCGTTGTGTTATTTTTTGTACCTCAATAACAGATAAGGTTTTGAAATGCTTCCCGAAGGCAATTATTTGCACCGATGAAATTGGATCCATTATCAGTAAACATTTCTTTTGGGATACCTCGACGTGCGATGAATCTCTTTAAGGCGCCGAGGAAGGCGTCAGTGGTCATATTTCCAACCAATTTGAAATGAACTGCCTTTGTATTAAAACATATGAACAAGCAGATGACATGTACCTTGTACACCTTTTGGCCTCTTCCTCGAGTCAAGTGAATCGGAATTGGTCCGGCCTAGTGTAAACATGATCTGATCAGTTGTACTCTGCCACTCGGCACTGTGTACTACTTCCTTGGCTTTTGTTTTTCCAACTAATATCCAGTACTCTTGACTTGAGATTTGCAATAAAAGTGTTGGTCCCGCATGCTTGTTATCGAGATGAAAATCTTGGAGTACTAAATCAGCTAAACCAGGGAAAGTAATGAACTTTTTCGTTTGATTGGCCGGTTGGCTTGTAGTGATAATATTTCGTCTGAATAAAAGTTGAATTGCTCGAATTTACAAATTTGGCGTTGTGCTTCGAAAAGTTCATCTCTTTGGAGGTAAATACCATCGATTCTCGTTCCTTTGGAACTCCTTGCATTACTAAGAAACCTAACGATGTAGGCAAAGACTCTTTGACATTTTCGAAAAGATGAGTATTTTGAAACAGACTCATTGAACCAATGGTTAATATGGGTGGTCATTGAAAATAGGCTGTTGTAAGTTCCCAGCTCTGTTTTGGCCAATATTCAGGTCGTTGGCGTAACCAACTGGGGCCATTCCACTATAAATTATTAGGTATCAATTCTTCTGGCCGCTGTCCGCGAGAAGCACTATCTGCTGGATTATCTTTTGATGATATGTGATGTCAATGCTTGCGGTTCAGACAATTATGAATCTCAGCGGTTCGATTGCCCACAAATACATATACTCAAACGCCAAGGATGGCTTGAAAGCCAATCAAGGACTAATTTTGAGTCGGTCCAGGCATTATTATAATTATTGATTGAAGGGCCATGTGGGCGATAAGCCACCTCGCACCGCGACCTAAAAGAGCTATTATGCTGGACCCTACTTAATTATCCGTCCAGTCAATATTTAGGCTCTTAATGAATCTGATAATACTGCTGGTCGGTACAAGATACATACTATCCGGGCTCATTGTTCTCCCTCCTAGATGTTGCAGTCTTTGCTGGAAAATGGCTGGGCAATGGCACAGAACATGTTCCGCTGATTCCGCTTCCAGATCGCAGAAGCGGCATTCATCTGTCGTACTTAGGCCCATCTTCTTAAGGGGATACCTTAAGGGGACATGACCTGTGAGGAAGCCAGTAAGCAGCCTCAACTCAGGTTTCCTAAGTTCAAGACACTCCTTAACCCTGACAGACGAAGGTGATATAAATTTCTTCGCCTGTCGTAAACCTGGAATTCTACGCCAGTAGGAGGACTTTTGAACATCCTCCCAGCGTTTTACCGCTGCTCTAAGGTGTCCCTTAGTGACGCCGCAGAAGGGTTCTGGTCCAATAAATGGAGAGGCAGAACCCTCACATGTATTCCTATCCCCACCCCATCTTCCATTTTTGATCCACCTGTAAACCATAACATGGACCCTCGCTCAAAGGATGGTCCACCTGCACTTCACACATCACGGTCAGGTAACCTAACACAGAATGGTTTGTGGAACTCCAGTTTTGCTGGCATACAGTCGGAAGGCATTCCTATGGTACGGTCTGTCTGAAATTCCTTAAGGATTTCCAGATGACCCACCATATTGCCTGGCTTGATATTTCCTTCCGCCTGCATTTTCAGGGCCATAATTGCAACATCCTTTTTAATATGCAGGTGTAACGGTGTCAGTCCTAGAAGTGTCTCCACCGCCGCGGTTGGACATGATTTCATTGAGCCCGTAACACCGATGTAGGCTACACGCTGAACCTTATTCAATAAGGTTTGCGTTGCCTTTTGCTCAGTTTTAGGCCACCATACAACCGATGCGTAGGTGACCATAGGCCTAACGATCCACCAGTAGATCATTTTTGGTTGTAGTGCCCAAGTACGCACATAGAGTCTTTGACAGGCCCAGAAAGCCTTGGTGGCTCTATTTTGAACTTTCAACAAATGTTGGTTCCAGTTCAATTTTTTATCTAGGATAACCCCTAGATATTTAACTTCGCTTGAAAAAGGAACAGTAGTACCGTTTAACGAGGGAGGTGTAAGAGCAAGCTTTTTCATTATCCTAAAAGGAACAATGACAGTTTTGTTTGGATTGACACTGAGTCCTTCCTGGTAACACCACTGGCATATTATAATTAGTGCATTTTGCATGCGATCAGAAATGACCTCATCAAACTTACCTCTGATTATGATAGCCACATCATCCGCATAGCCCTGGACATCAAACCCATGGCTACTCAGAAGGACCAGTAGTCCGTCAATAACCAATGACCACAAAAGAGGAGATAATACGCCTTCTTGGGGACAGCCCTTTACGGCTTTGATTGTTACTGACTCGCCACCTAGTGTGGCAGTAATCTCACGATGTTCCAGCATGGAACGGATCCACCTAATTGTAGAAAGCGGAACCCTTTTTCCCATTGCTGCCCTCTCTATAGATCCATAGGAGGTATTATCAAACGCCCCCTCAATGTCCAAAAAGGCACAAAGGGCCATTTCTTTATATGTCCCTGCTTTTTCAATCCTCGTGACTAGACCGCTAAGGGCCATTACCGTGGATTTACCACGGTGATGGCCCTTAGCGTTTTTTTTTTAATTGGCCGATATGCCCTGGCCTGGGTGTCTGGGCGACCCCCCCTTCCTTTGGTATAAAGACCACATTTACTTTCCTCCACAGTTTTGGAATATCGTTAAAAGCATAACTTGCTCGAAACATCTGGATCAAGCTGGGGAGTATTTCCTCAATACCTTTTTGAAGTAAAGCTGGAAAGATACCATCTCCTCCAGTGGATTGGCATTTTATTCCACCATCAGCACCACATTTTGGAGGGCTATGGGAGGCAGCAGTCTAGACAATGAAGTATCACTTAAAGCGAATAATCGGGGAAAGCACACTAACATACGAAGAATTTTCAACAGTAATTTCCTAGATCGAAGCATGTCTCAATTCTAGGGCATTGGTAATTATATCGGCAGATCCGTCTAAAGTAATCCTAACACCAGATCACTTCTTAATAGGCGATTCACTACTCGCCGTTCCAGAACCAGATTTGTTGCATGAAAATGTAACTTTAGGACAGCGTTGGAGACTATTGCAAAAGATGGTTCAACGGATTCGAAAGGTTTGAAAGACACAATAGCCCATCGCACCTTGCTGGGTGTGAAAATTTTCCCAGAGAGACTCCAGATCCTACTGTGAGGCGCATAGGCCACCTCACTTGAGGGATCATGCGAGTCCTCTTGGGCTCCTACCACTACTGAATCCGGAAAGTGGGTCTCTAACAGTACCTCTAGGGTTTCCTTCCGGTTTTCAGTGAACCCCCATCTTGCTTCTGGAGAAGTCCTAAACCATTTGAATGATCCCTGGAAAGGACTTTCTGGAGACGAGCTGCAGAGGGCATTTCATTGATTCCCTCACAGAAATTCCTCCAGGTAGCCCTTTTGGATCTCCTTAGTTCGAGATTATAATCCGTCAAGGCCATCTTATACTCGCCCCATTCACCGGTGCGTTTAGCCTTGTTGAATAATCTTCTCGATTTTTTCCTCAGTTTACCCAGCGTCCCGTTCCACTAAGGGACCATCTTTGTGGACTCTCTTCGCTTAACTGGGCAGCTGTTCTCGTAAGCCAAGTGTATAGAGTTATGCAGCTGGTTTGAACAGATCTCCAAACCCTCTGGAGACTCTATGTTCCCCACAACCGAGGGCATTTCTGATTCGAGTGAGACTCTGTAAGAGTCCCAGTCGGTCAGTTTTGGAATTCTGATTTCCTGCCGCTGCATGGTCTCAGCCGCCAAATCGAATCTGATGTGCAAGTGATCCGATAATGAGGCCTCTACAGACACATGCCAGTTTTTGACCAAGTCGCTGAAATGCGGACTAGCAAGTGTCAAATCTAGGACCTCTTGCCTAATCGCATTTATATAAGTAGGTTTCCTTCCCCTATTGACAATGTCTACATTATTTGAGATTTGAAATTCAAAAAGGTACTCACCCCGGTTATTGATGTCCGTGCTACCCCACACCGTGTGGTGCGCGTTTGCATCGCATCCTATCAGGTAGGCCAGCCCATTGCGTTTGCAATGAGCTATGAGCCGCCTAACGCCAAGTGGAGGTATTAACTAGCTTACTACTAACTTAAAATAGCCGCTCTTGGACTCTGAGTTCCGTTATGATAAATTAACTTACCCACTTGATTTGGTATACCTCTAATCTGGTTACCTATCACATCTGACACCTTCCTCTCTTTTTTTCCCGCCTTCTCCTCACCTGTCTCCTGGAAAGGGCGGCCACCCCAGAGGTCTTGGCTACAGGTGCCGCTACCGTAGTTTCCACAGGCTTGACCACTTGGGTCCCGCCGACAGAACCTGGGTTAAAACCACCCTGACCACCCTTGGGATGCATTTGGACAGTCCCAAACTTATAGTTGACCTTAAAGTCAACCCGCTATGAGCTTCTCAACTGAAGAGTGGTCCATTGAGAAGGTGCAAAAGGCCGAAGAGCCTTTCGCCTTTCTCCTGATCACTCTTCAGTTGATCGCTTGCATGCCCTCGTTTTGGCTTTTGATAAAACCAAAAAGCTTCTCCTTGGGCAATTCAGCACTATTTGAGAAGGTGCGGAACACAATCCTGGCTCGAGGCAGGTTTTCCGCCTCGGCCACGATCAGCTGTCCACCCTCCTATGGCTTGATATTTCCTATGGCCTCCCTGAGCCACTGAACAGTGCCCCGATCAGCACAGGATATTACCAGCCAACCAGGCCGAAGCTGACTGCCAAGGAACTTAGGTTTAAGCTCCTTGGCCTCTTGCTCTAGCACCTTTTCTAGGATGCCCTACTGGACAGCCTTAAGCTGCTCTCCAGTGAGGACAACCTCAGCAGCCTGCCTGAAGGTAAGTCCAGACCGGACCGCAGAACCCGAGACCGTCGGGACAGATTCTTCTCCCCTTGCCTTTTTTTGTGCCGGTGGAGTACCCTCATCTGAGCGAATTCTCTTTGACGGTGGGGCCTCTGCAGGAGCACAAGACTCCCTTTGAGGCCGTATCGCCAGAAGCCTTATCTCGCTTCCGGGCGGTTTGCCCTCAGCAAGAAGCCTCTTATACCGCTTCTTCGCGGCCCCACACATTTTCACGCAAGGATCCGCTACAGGTTTGTCAATGATGCTAACATTACCTTTCGGCTCCTCCCCGATGTTTACACTCCCCTTGCTTTCACAGAGGAGATACCCCCACTTTCGGGGGCCGAGTTCTCATCTCCTGAGGTGTCCATGTCGGAGTTGAGAACTAATTTCTCAAGCCCCGAACGGAGCTCCCCATGTGATGGATCACTCATCGAGAGTCCCACAGCGGAAAGAGGGCCGAGGTCCTCGAAAACCACCGCGGAACTATCGCTGTTGAGTGACGCTTTAGGAGCTTCACGAGAGTGGCGGTCGTGCTATCTTTCCGTAATACACCATGATGTGGCGAATAAAACTGATCGACTTTGGTAGTGCTGGTAAAATGGGTTTTACACAAACTCTCTTCGGGTGTCAAAAGATCTTACGATTGACTAATTGACTCCAATTCTCAGAATTTCTTTAGCGTTTGGTCGATGCCAATAATTTGTGGTGAGTTATTCGCGACTGTTGTCATTACTTGAACGTTGCTTGTTGCTTGGTTTTTTGTAAAATCGGTTGATTTGGATTTTTGTTTGTCTAGCCTTCTTCCAGAAGATCGAAAAAATAATCAGCACCGATTAAAATGCCGATATTGCCAGGATTATGAAATTGAGGGTCAGCAAGCTGTATTTTGCGCCAGAAATTCCTGATTGCATCACTTATCTCGATCGAAGGCAGCTCGCTAGTAATTTTATATATGTAGATAGTTGACTTCGGTTTAAATGACACATTCGGTTTGATTGTTAGTGACACTATTCCCTTTGTGATGCCAGCTCCTGATTGACCTACATCGCTGATGGAGGGTCGAGCATTATGCTGCTTGAGACGTAACTGTTGGACACAAGCCTCTGTCACAAATCTGGCCCGAGAATCAGAATCTAAAAGTGCTCGATATTTATGAGACCTGCCAGCCGCGTCGATGACGTTAACTACTGCTGTTGGTAGAATTGAGTATATATGGTCTCCTTGTGAGCAGAGGGTAGTTGCATTTTCGGAAACGTTGGAATTTTTATTAGACTCATTTAGTTGCTGAGGATCTGCGCCATGTGTATGATATTTTCTTTTGGAGGTTTGTCATCGATATCTAGAAAGACAATTAAAAATTGGGTGTTTCACGCTGAGGCAATTGTAACATCTTTCTTTTGCTTTTTCCCATTCTCTACGCTGATTAGCATTGAGCTCGTTGAATACTTTACACTAGAATAAAGAATGGGTTTCGTTCTGGCATATCGCATACTTTGATTGATTTTCATTGAGAGGTGGAGCCGCTGGGGTCCTTACTGTGTTGAGAAGAGGTTTGGCTATTGTCCTCTTTCAGGTGGAAGCTAAAGATTCAAGAGTGTCAATCCTTTTAGCTAGGAATTGAAAAAAATCAGACAGACGTGGACTTTCCAAATCAGCGGCGCTTTGAGCCCATAGAGATTTGGAGTTGTCATCTAGTTTCTTCATTAAGATAAAGATGAGCCATGGATCGCGAGACTTCGCATTTTCGCCTAGCACTTTAAGACCTCGAATCCCCTCATCAGAAGTATCCATTAATGTCTTTATACTCGCTGCGTTAGCGGTGTGGATTTCAGATTGTTCCATGAATGTTTTAATGAAAGAGGTTATATTATTGTTACGATTTTGCCTTGTCACTCATGGTTTGTATCACTGGATTGTGAATAATACAAAATCAATTTAATTTATCTCCAACGAATTTATTTATTTCACAAAATTTATTACAACACAGTTTATCAATAAAAATTCACAAAATCACTTTATATAAATTATTCTTAAATTTTACTGATCACTTTTACTTTTTATTTTACACTTAAACACTTTTTAAATCACTTTTTAATTCCTTTTTAATCTTTACTCTATCGCGTTCCAACTACTAATAATACAATTCGATCTTGTTCGCCTTTTTATATACACAAACCAAACTTCTCGATAGCTCTTGATTTTTCTAGTGTAGAAACATTACGTAATAATTTTTATCATGGAAAATTCCATTTAGTACAGTAATACATTGAGCTATTAGTTTTACTTATTCTATTACACACTAGGTGTCACCGTCACAATGTTTAATTTCAGTAGTGTTTTTTTATTCGCTCCGGATAGCTGCTATCGAGAGCCGTCATTTTTCTACGCCTAAATTTAAATTTGTCGCGCTATTTATTGGTAAACTAAATTTATTTAACATCAAACTATCATTTTTAATTCAATTGTTTAGCGAAAACTTGGTATAAAAAATATTTGGCTCTACCTATTTATACGGATCGCTATCCGGAGCCACTTTTCATATGACGGCTCTCGATAGCAGCTATCCGGTGCGAATAAAAAAACACTTCATTCTTTGGAATTCAATTTTGCATTGTGACGGTGACACCTAGTGTGTAATAGAATAAGTTAAAATTAATAGCTCAATGTTAAACTGTTCTAAATGGAATTTTCCATGATAAAATTGTTCTACACTATTCTAACTAGAAAAATCAAGAGCTTTCTAGAAGTTTGGTTTGTGTATATAAAAAGGCGAACGAAATAGAATTGGATCAGTAATATTTGGTAAGCGATAGAGTAAGGATTAAAAAGGAATTAAAAAGTGAATTAAAAAGTGTTTTTATGGAAATAAAAATTATAAGTGAACAGTAAAATTTAAGAATAATTTATATAAAGTGATTTTGTGAATTTTTATTGATAAACTGTGTTGTAATAAATTTTGTGAAATAAATAAATTCGTTGGAGATAAATTAAATTGATTTTGTATTATTCACAATCCAGTGATACGAACCTTATTTGACAAGGCAAAAACGTTACAATATAAATGTTAAGTTTTGCTTACATCAGATGACACCTCGTATGACGGTGCTGAATAATGATGTAATTGTGTGTGTTTCCAAACTCCAAATATAATTAATTTACCGTTGTAGTTGAAAAAATGTAATTACAGTTACAGTTGAATAATATAATTACCGTAACCGAAAACGCTCAATTTTTAGGTTACAAACCCGCTGGTTTTATAATTGCAGCTAGTAGTTGTTGTATAAAACCACGCGCGTTGTTATAATAAAGTATGTTGCTGTGTAGACATGCAAAACTTGCATTCGATAATTGTTGTAGTACACGTTGCATCAAGTTTTTGATGATTTTATTTTCCGATATTGGTAAATATCCGGCTCGAAGGACCAAAAATGTTTCAGTTTTTGTGGACTGTATTACTCTTCATTGTTTTACTTATTTTGATCAAATACACTCGTTACTTTTACCACGCACAATTTAATAATAAAAAACACTATTTACGTTTTTACCATACTTTATTATTTCAACCATTACAAGTGAGATCCTGGACACGAATGTTCATGTCGTTTTTATTTTTATTTTTTTTATGTTACGTGTTACCTTATTTAAGCCCGTGGCGTACTGCAGCTATCGGAGGGGGGGGGGGGGGGGGGTGGGGGGGTCACAAGTGGTGGATAGTGGACGACCTATCGATAGGTAGGTTAGCGGTGAATTAAATAAGCCGCCCCCAACCGCAGTCCAGCTGGTGGGAGAGTCTCAGGGAACTGGGGAGTGGTTAACTTCAGTTAATTAAATTCTGAGTACCTATGATGCCCAGCATGGAAAGGCGAACAGATGGCTCCAGAAAACCATCGACCAATAACCACGGCAGACTGGGCGTCACGTCCTCTCTGCACCTCCGGAGTCTCCGCGGGTGATGAGTGGGGGTACCCTATAAACGGGTGACCCGGTGAATGGAATGGATCCCATTGGATTGAGCTCTCCATGTGAATAGGTGAATGGGGGAGAGAATGTGGGCGGGGGGAAGGGGGTGCAGGGAGGCCGGGGTGCTAGCGAGCCGAATGGGCTAGATTAAGGTGTTAAGCGACCCGTGCTGATGGTCAACTAGGCTGGGGGCCAATTTAACAAAGCCCAGTCGCTAACGGAGCCCTCTGGATACCTGGCGACCTCCAGTTGTAATTAGCCTTACCTGCGTATACGGATCTCTGCGCAGGCGGACCTTTATTTCTCCGATACTCGTGGGAATCCAATGGAAAGTTCGAACATAAAAACAAAGGGCACCGGCTCTCCTCAAAAGCCGGTATCAGCGGAGGGAGGTACCTCGAACTAGACGCGTGGGGCCTCTAAGGTTGCAAAGGTGTTTGACTCTAGGGCACAAGTCCCGGGAGTTAGCGGTACCAACGCAGCACAGGGGAGTAGGACAAGAGACATTTCTCCGGCGAAATCGCGGTACAGAAATCGCCGCTCGGCATTCCGAATTCTCGAGAAGTGGGCTGCGACCCCCGAGGGGTAGCTTACGGAAGAGCAAAGAACATCAGTAGCTTAGGCAAGGAGCACTGTGGGCTGCGGAAGCTCGGAAAGGGACCATATGTCAAAAAGACAGCGGTCCCAGGACGAGGTGGAAGTAGTCAACAGCAAGCGGGCCAAGTTGGTGACTGAAAAGAAGCTGAGCTCCAACTCAGGGACAAAGCTGTTCAGCGATGTCCTGAGGGAGCATGTGTTGATGCTAGCCGCCATTGACGAAAGTCAAGAAGATGGGAGCATCACGGCGGAAAAATGGAGGTTGATGTATAATGCACTGAACCTCGTCTTTTTAAAGGTCCTGGGTGAAAATCCGGGACCACCCCCATCCTGCAGAGATGCGGGATGGTATCAAGGGCGTGTGAAGATGATTGCATGCTCGGACTCTAGATTTGTGGATCTTTACAAAAAGGCTATAGCCAAAGTAGGGAAGGTGTGTCCAAGCGCAAAGCTTGCGGCAGTCAGCCGGGAGGAAATTCCCAGCAGGGCGAGGGCACGTGTCTGGCTGCCATCAGAACCGGCTAGCCCTGACTGGGCTTTGAAAATCATTCAGACCAGTAACCCGGATCTTCCGACCGGAAATTGGAAGATCGTCAAGCAGGAGGAGGCGAAGGGGGGCTCGAAATTATCAATCATGGTGATAAATAAGGAGTCCCTTGCCCTCCTTCACAAAACGAAGGGAGTAATTGACTTCGGTTTCGGGTCAATTACTCTCAACGTTTATAAGAAGGATGGCGCGTAAGCACGTACGGGAGGCCAACCGGAGGATGGTGGCAACCCGCCCAGGCCTGAAGGGGGTACCAGCAGCATGGGGGAGATGCTGAGGTTAGGGGGGAGAGTGAATCCGGCGACCTCGGTAGGGCAAGGATTCTCTCGAAGGATGAGGAGGGGCACATAAGCGAAGGAGCTGGTGTACCGATGGAGGAGGATGACGGCAGCCCGGCCAGACGGGGGGCACTGACAAGTCCTCTACAGAGGGTATGAGGGGTGGCGAGACGGGCGTATCCGGCGCATCCCAAAATACCGGGAATTAATATTCCTGCGGTAGCAGGAATTTATCATAAAGGTGGGTAGAGGTTAAATGGTTATGATTAAGATAACTCAAATTAACCTTCACCATTCTAAGGCTGCTTCGGCAGCTCTACTCCTCAGGCTGACTAGTTCGGGTGAGGATGTGATATTAATCCAAGAACCTTGGATTAACAACAACAGGATCTGTGGCCTCAGAACCAAGGGGTATAAAATTATATCCTCTAGTAAGTCTGGGAAGATCAGATCTTGTATTCTTGGGAAAAATAATATTAATCTTTTCCTTCTCTCTCAATACAGCAATGGTGACACTACTGCAGTTAGCCTGGAAGTAGGCACTTGTAGATTCTGTCTAGTTTTAGCCTACATGGACCGGGAGAAGGAGGTTCCTCCGGATAACCTGGAGGAGCTGATCCGTAAAGCGGAACAATCAAAGGTAGGTGTGGTACTGGGAGTTGATGCTAATGCGCATCACACTATCAGGGGAAGCACGGACATTAATGAAAGAGGTGAGTCGCTTTTTGATTATTTGATGAGTACTAACCTTTCAGTGTGTTATATTGGGCAAGAACCCACATTTATTACTAGTAACAGGCAGGAGGTTCTAGACGCAACCCTTGCCTCAAATAATATTCTTCATATGGTTAAAAATTGGAGGGTGGATAAGGAACACTCCTTTTCTGATCATCGATATTTAACCTATAGCCTCGATATTCACCCTGCTACCCGCGAAGCCTTCAGGAACCCTTGAAGAACCAACTGGAGCAAATATGGGGAATTATTGGAGGAAATGTTACCGACGAGGGCTATGGAGCCCCCGACGACCGTTGGGGAGCTGGAGGACATGGTGGCTAGCGTTACTAGCGCATGCAACCGATCCTTTCGTGCTGCCTGCCCACTGGCTAAGCCTAAGGGTAGACAAAAACCGGTATGGTGGCCCAGGGAACTGGGAGCCTATCGGAAGGCTTGTAGGACAGCATTTAATAGAGCCAAAAATACAAGAGAGGCTCAGGATTGGGACTCCTATAAGGAGAAACACGGAATTTATAAGAAAGAATTAAGAAAGGCACAAAGGAAGTCTTGGAGAATCTTCTGTGATAAAATGGAAGGGGTATCCGAAACCTCCCCTCCCGTCTTAGAAAGATTCTTTCCAAAAGTACATCTAGTCCCAGTTTTTTTGATAAAACCGGACGGATCTTGGACAGCTTCTAGTGGAGAGTCTCTGGAGCTTCTCTTCGAGACACACTTCCCAGGGAGCTTTGAAGACCTGTTGGTGCGTAGCAATCATCAGGGGCCACTGTCAGTGTTCCCAGAGGATATCGTAACCAGAAATCGGATCCTATGGGCACTAAGGGGTTTTAAACCATTTAAATCGGCTGGTCCGGATCAAATTATACCAGCTGAACTTAAAAGCAACTCAGTAATTATTCTTCCCTACCTGGAAGCTATATTCAAAGGGTGTTTGATGCTGGGCTATATTCCTAGGTACTGGACGGAGGTTAATGTGGTGTTTATACTGAAAGCGGGGAAAATCTCACATGTCTATCCTAAGGACCTAAGACCAATAACTCTATCATCTTTTCTTTTGAAAACCTTGGAAAGGCTGCTGGATGTATACATCATAGATAAAATAGGTGCCAGGAAGTGGGCATCGTCTCAACATGCGTACACAAAGGGTAGATCTGTGGACACTGCTCTGCACGCCTTGGTGTGTACGATTGAGAAATCGATTAGTTCGAAGGAATTCTGTTTGGTGGCTTTCCTGGATATAGAAGACGCCTTTAATGTGAAAGCGGAGGCAATCAAGGAGGGATTGTCATTTTTGGAGGTGGACGTTCCTCTGATAGGGTTAATCAATTATATGCTGGGAAGCAGGATTGTTAGCTCGAAGTTGGGGGACTCCACCTTCAAGAGGCGAGTAACTAGGGGAACTCCGCAGAGGGGGGGGGGGTTCTGTCCCCTCTTCTCTGGAACATAGTGGTAAACGGGTTACTAATAGAATTGGAGAGAGAGGGTATTGAAGTTATCGCTTACGCAGATGACGTAGCTTTAGCTGTTACCAGGAAATTCCTGGGCACGATTGTAGACGTATTGCAAAATGCACTTACCATCGTTATGAAATGGGCTGGCAAATGTGGACTTGGTATTAACCCGTCCAAGACAGAGCTGGTACTCTTCACTAAGAAATACAAAATCCCGGTAGTTGTCCCTCCTACCTTAAATGGCACGAGACTTGCTTTTACTGATAAAGCTACTTATCTGGGCATTATCTTGGACAGTAAGCTTAGTTGGGATCCCAATATGTTGGAGAGAATAAACAAAGCTACTATAGCTTTGTACTCCTGAAGGAATGCCATTGGTCTTAGATGGGGTCTGAAGCCGGAGGTGGTACACTGGCTCTACACCGCTGGGCATTGAGGTCGACACCGACAGGTGCCTTAGAGGTTATGTTGCACCTTCTTCCGGTCGACATTTTTGGCAAACAGATGGCGGAAAATACGGCTGTATGACTTGCAGCAGTCTATCAGTTGAGGTGTCTTAGTATAGGACACTCTACTATTGTTAGATCGTTGAACGATGAGCTGGCGAATCTTGACTACTCTAAACCTACTCTACGCTTCGTGAAGCGATTTCGGACCTCCTTCCCTTCAAGGGAATCCTGGAGGGATAAACTGTTATCGGAAACCGAAGCGTTGCAATTCTTCACAGATGGCTCCAAGCTAGACGGCAAAGTAGGAGCTGGAGTATTCTGTGACAAATTAAATTTAAACATTTCTATTCGTCTCCCTGATTACTGCAGCGTGTACCAAGCTGAAGTCGTAGCGATTGGGGAGGTCATGACGTGGTTGAAACATAATGTGGTATCCTCAGACGATATTACAATCTATGTGGACAGTCAAGCGGCGATCCGGTCGTTAGAATCGGTGTCTTTGGCGTCACGGGTAGCGTTGAGTTGTCACTCATCTCTAAATGAGATGGGTGAGCATTTCAATATCCAGGTAGTCTGGGTCACAGGTCACTCGGGCGTCATGGGGAACTGCAGGCCAGATGAACTTGCTAGGCATGGTACGACTCTCCAGCTGCAACTGGAAAGGGCAAGTCTGGGGAGGCCTATCACAGCGCTGAGACAAGCACTTGGGAAGCAGGCGCTATCCTCAGCGGGGGAAAGGTGGTCTAACACCCTCACCTGTAGAGTTGCAAGACAAGTTTGGCCAAAGCTGGACTTGGGGCGCACTAGGGCATTAATATCCTTACGCAGACGTGAATTAAGAACGGTCGTAGGAATTCTCACGGGACACTGCCTCTTTGGAGAACATGCAAGAAGGCTGGGTCTGGAGGCTAATGACTTCTGCAGAAGCTGCTTGGACGAAGAGGAGGAAGAGAAGTTGGTCCACTTCCTTTGCTCGTGTCAAGCATTGGCTCTCAGAAGGCACAAACACTTAGGTAAGTTCAAGATGGACTGCCTCTCGGATCTCGAAAACAGTAAAGTGCGGGACGTCTTACGCTACATAAGTAGCTCGAAATGGTTCCAATAGGGGTAAAAGGGGATACATCCTGTGGTATCACAATGGACCGTCACTGGTCTAAGTGTGCGTAAGCAGCCACTCCAACCTAACCTAACCTACCTCATTCAACTTTATTTCCTTTTTTTAACAGAGGCTGTTTTCTTATAAGCCGCTATGCGACATCTATTGCCAATAAAATATATGTAATGATTTCCAACAATAACTAAATAAACTCCATCCGTGTTAATCTATTAGATATCTGTAAATCAAAGCTATCTTAAATTTACAATTTAAGTACAAAAGTGTAAAACAACTAAAACAACTGGCCAACAGAAGTACAGACGGACAATCTGTAACGTCGTCTAAGGTAACGCCACTAACAACAGGCACGTAACTTCACCAAAATTAACATCAAGAGAGGAGCTAAGCAACAACAAGCGCCCATACCACCCAAAATAAACCAAATAACAACCAGATGGATAAGTTACTTTAAATCCAGGAGGTAACAGGTGGTAAGATAGTTCAGTTAGAAAGAGACAACTTGATAATACCTTTATAGAAGTATTTTTACTTGAGAAGTGAGATTTTCTCGTTTTAGAGTTGTCGTGCGTTGTGTTTCTTTGTACCTTAATAACAGATAAACGACCGTCAATAAAACTAAAACCGTTATATGTGCAATGGCTCTCTTTTAGGCGCCGAGGAAGGCGTCAGTGGTCATAACTCCAACCAATTCCAAATGAATTGCCTTTGTACTAAAACATATGAACAAGCATATGATGTACGCCTTGTACACCTTTTGGCCTCTTCCTCGAGTCAAGTGAATTAGTCTTGGTCCGGCGTAGTCGATACCCACTTGTAAAAATGGTCTGATCAGTTGTACTCTGCCACTGGGCACTGTATACTATTTCCTTGGCTTTTGTTTGAAATGTCCCAGTTAGAAAGTTAATATTTTTAAGGTTGCAATTCGCTTGAGCTAAAAACTTAGACCACACCCTTTCCTCCTTTTGAGAGGTGGGGGAGGTTGTACCTTGGAAATCTTAAATATGAAAACCCTTTTTATTATAGCAAATCCAGATTCTCCGACAAAAAGTATGAAGGTTTTAATCGATATTTTTGTAGATGGCGCTCTAATCCCATAAATCAATTTGCAATCAAAAAAATAAACTCGCAGGTCTAGCGGGGGTGCTTGTTTTAGGTGACTCTTCTCGTCTCTCGCCATCGGTGTGCTTGTTCTTATTGAGTTCGCTTGCCTGTTACTATTCAATTATAGTATGTAACGGAATTAATTTACAATTCCGTTACCAATCCAAACCATAATTCTCAAAACGACAAATCGGCATACACTTCGAGGTAAAACCTCAAAACGATATCACAAATAATATCGGTTATTATCTCATTAAACGACCATGCCGAGATTCCACATTCTTTCTGTGTTTGCGTCACTCCAATTACTGTATATGCTCATACGGTAGTTGAATAAACGTAAATACAAAAATAATGTAACACGATCCTTGTTTTTATGTAGATAAGAACAAATAATTTTCAAGGCAAAAGTGTAGCACGAGTAATGAACTTGGTTACTCGAAGCTACCGCTTAGTTTTGATGAATTTCATTTTTTGTTTTTTTTGTTGTTTTTGTACTTTGGTTTTTAACAAAAAAAGGTACAACAACAAAAACCTATGAAAATTGCCATTATCGTCTTACCAATATATTTTGTTGTCATCGAAGTGCATAAATTTTGATGATGGCGATGTCACGTTGTCCATGTCACGTTGTTGGACATTTTTTATGCACTTTTATGACGAATCGACAAGAAAAATTGGTATAAATAATGTACATTTTTTTTTGAAAGGGGAGTCTTTTTGTGGAACCAAAAGGGGTGTTGGGAAAGTAAAAGCAGTAAAAAAAAATTTTCAGTTGGAATAAAGTAGAATTTCAAAGTAATTTTATGTTTTTTTGTATTTTTTTTGGCTGCTTTGTGGAGAACAACACTGGGTAAGTATTGGGTTCTTAAGAACCCGTTTAGACTGAAAGAAGCTTGGTTGGTTTGCCTCTATTGAGGCAGGAGCATCGTGTGCTTCGACGTCATAGGCGTTGCACTCCCTTTCCAAACCAGCCACCTCCGAACAGTCGCAATAACAAATTAACCAAAACTAGTCTCATACTAACCCGTGGGCTTGCTGCCCGAAATATCGCTGTTCCATTTATGTGTAGTTTAAGGTAGTCATGTTACCTTAAACAACACGATAAACAACCGCGGGCACGGACCTTATTCAGGGCATATGAACCACTAATTTGGGTCCTTTTACATTATATGTCCTAACCCCAATTCCCTTCCTTGATGGCATGATGTCATCACTGTCCGTTTCCAAACAAATGATGCGGTAATCAAGATTACCACTGGTACACCCCAACCACCCACGACCAAGCTACCCCTACCAGACTGAGCTGCAGGTAGCTAAGCCACAGGGGATGTAGCCACCAGTGATAATAAATTCGAGAAGCGGGTTGCCTCAGCTAAGCTGAGGGAATTCGTTTCAAGTAAATGTTTGAAATTTCGACCTTCAACTTCGATATAGTTATTGGTTCGCTTATCGAATACTTGTACACAGACAGTCTGGTTATTTTTTTGCGGTGCATTAATTTTATAATTTTAAGGTATAATTTTCTTAAATCCTGCCGCCTTCTATTGTTTTAATCTCAAAAAGCAAAAAGCAAAATCTAAAATAAATTATCTGGAAAACTGAGCTGTGCAAATGGATGCCTTTAGCAAACATCGAATAATCGAATGAATGAGATATTCGATTTACTTTTTGAAAATATCGAAAACTGTAGAATAATCTCTAAACTCTTTAACATTACCTGTAAGAATCGTGAGCAATCTTCAATAACTTACCATAAACCGACCAAATGGCATAGTGATTAAAGCTGCGGCGTTTGTATCGGCATGAACTGGGGTTGAATCGCTATAAAATGCAAAAGGAATTTCTCGAGCCGCTGGCTAACACAGTTTGGTAGCCTGTTAGCAAAATCCACCTTAATCACGCAATCTAGTGGTGGGAATTTTCCATATCTACCAGAGGCTTGTAATCTGCAAAGAACTGGTCAATACCTAAAAACAGCTTTTCTCGTTCTAGGATACCGCAAGAATTTACGACTACAATGTAGCGATAGGGACCCCCCGTGAGAGGAAAACCTAATCATTCGTATTATTCGCTGACACCGCAATATTTCACAAATCAAGAAACTCCAAGAATGCAAAATCCTCTGTTGTAAATTGATTTTATAGTTCACGGTGGTATATATCGTCGGCCTAACAATGAATTGACGTATCTGCCATTTTTGTCGTAAAAAACTACACCCGAATTCCTATGCCCGCGTTAATTGACTGTTAGGAGAACGTCGTCATCCCAACGGTGAACCAGCAATAGTTAAAATAGCGTTTCTCACGACGAACCATTTGGTATCAAAAAAGTATTTTCGCAAAAATACGGTTTTAGATCGATGAATTGCGATCAGTTAGATTTTTAGTTTTTTGTTCCCAAACTTTCCGAAAAATTTTTTTTCCACCAAAATTACAGCTGTCCATATGAAATACCTGTTTTTCCCCTTTTTTCTTTCTTTGTTTTCTGTCAAAAAAATTACATCACCGCCAAGCTCCCTTCTTTGATGCATGCGCCAAACAAGTCACTGGATAGTACCCGAACAAAACCAAGATTTTCTATTTTTTTTAAATCGACAGTATAAGAAAACGACCCCCTCGTTACACCACTCTCAAGTCTATATGACATCTGCTAGTTACCAAACAGATATATCTACCTACGGTGAAATTTATGACGAAAAATAAAATTATTGCATTCTCCAATACCTTTATAACGACTCTTACTGCAAGGTAATATTCGACGGGAAAAAATAATTTTCACCTCTCTAATACTGGTCTCTCTAGGTCAAGATCTTCAAACAACACATCATTATAGTCTCTGTAATATTTTCAAATGACAAACGCAGATATTTTTCGCCCAGCAGCGCCAGATAGGGGATTCGAAGAATTTTTGCTTTTTCAAAACTATTTTTATTTACCCCATCTATTGCATACCAAATTTTGAAAGCAAACAATTGTTTTCACCACACCGTGGTGACTAATGTTAGACGTTTCCAATGGTACCTCGTACAACCGTGGGAAAGAGGGCAGTTTTGTGAGACATGTATACTCAATCTAGACTATGACTGTTTTTTTGCGAACTTCTGCCTATTCTAATTGTAATCTGGGAATTTGAGGTCCGATTTTGATTTAAAGCATTAACGAATCAGCGTAAGAGATGTTTGGACGTGGAAGGCCAAATATTAGTGGAATGTTAGAGTTTGCGGCAAATTTTGTGGCTACATCAATCGAACCAATATAATGTGATTGTTTTATTCTGCATTATCCAAATTGCCACCTTAATTAACTCAAAGCAAATTTTAGTGTCAATATGACTTTTATGTGAAATGTCCATTATAATTTGTCATCCATTGCGTATAACCAGTAAGTGTTTCGCTTTAAACAAATGGAAGGGATTTTTAATTAATTTGAAGAAATTTATTTTTAAATTGGTTGAACCAGCAGCTCAATAAATTTATTTACAACATTTTTGTGAATGTTTAACAAGGAACGTGCGGTAAGTTATTTTACAAATTTTCTAAATAAAATATCTAGTTACTTAATTTCTAATCTGCAACTTAAAGTCCTACAACCGTAATTGATTATGGTTTCCAAGACTCATTCATTGATGTCAGTCTTATCATTTGATTTGTTTTTGTCACGTTTTGCCCATAACCAGTTTCTTCCTCCAAAGTAGTCCTCAATTTCGTGTAACGTCTTATTTTTGGTTTCTGGCAGCATAAGATACATAACTAATGATGCTCCAAATGATCCGACTCCAAATATGAAGAATGTGCCAGCCGAACCTAAATCTGGTTGAATGTGTGGAAATATTTTAGCAGATCCGAATATAGTTAAACTGAGCATTGTAAAAGCATAACCTCCAAAACGGCCGCGTATTTTGGCCGGTAGTAGTTCACCGATTAACAAACCGGGTAGCGTCATAAAACCAGTGTTAGCCGAAATATAAATGATCATGCATGCACCAGTTATATACAAATCGAGTACAGATTTTGGTTCACCTCTACGTATGATTAGATAGCCAGAGAGTATAAAACAACTCATACCCGAGATAATGCCAGACATAATAATGGTTGTACGCCTCGAAATTTTATACAGTAGATAACAGAATACGAATGTTGATAGAAGTCGATTAACTGCTGTAACGATTGCAATATGCGAAGCATTTATGTTGGCCCCAAATTCCTTAATTATATCGACCGCATAGAATATAACTATATACGTTCCCGACAATATTTCTAGTACATTGAAACTGAGGATTATGACCATTGGCTTGAGCACGGTACGTTTTCTAATTAATACAAACGAACTTTCATTTTCTTTACAATTATTCAGCTTATTTGATTCTCTTTCTTTTTCCAGGCGATCCTTTAATTGATCAAACTCAATCTTAGCGTATTGTTCACCTCCCCGTAACCAGGTCATCGCCTTTTTGGCTTGGTCCCATTTATTTTTACGCGCTAACCATATGGGGCTCTCGTATATGAAGACTATTGAAATTAAAGATAAGATTGGTAATATTAGTTCGCACCAGGCGACAGCACGCCAACTCATAAATGGTCCCATTGCGTAAACTATTAGTATACCAACTGAATAGGCGGCGAATGGTGCGCCAACTAAAATACCGCGTAATTTTGGTTCCGCACATTCAGCCAACAGAATCTGGAAATAAACAAAATTAAAATCAGTTACAATTTTTTTTTAATTAAGAGATAAAGTATTGTGTAAATGAATATTAGGTGCCGCGGCAAATAACTAGATATGTAATTATTTTTTACGAAGAAGGTGAAATTATCAAGAAGTACGCAATTTCAATTTAGATCTAATACCCTGATTACTTCCTGTATAGCGAAAGCAACCACATAGTAGCATTATTAACTAAACGGCTTTGCAAAACCACCCGCCGCCTATGGCGAAGTTACTTGCACACTGTACACCGATGGCGGTCCCTTTCCCGCGTTTCCTTTTATGCACTTTCATTTACGTAAGTAAAATAATACAGATTTAGTGAATTTTAGTGAAAATTGTCCAAATTGAATCCCACATACGTTTTGCACAATCCAATTTATGTAGTTTATTCACAAATTCGCTTTAGCAGAATGATAACTCGCCGGTAAACAATACTTTTCGTTAAAATCACAATCAAAATCACAGTGGCTTTAGGGGTACGGATAAAGCGCCCCCAGTTGGTCGGTGTAAAATTTAAATTAATGTGACACAAATTACGGTGTTTTAAAGTCAAAACGATAAACGTGGCCGTGAATATTAGGTCAATTGTGGGACTGTGCGGCTAATTGCTGTTATATTTTTATTACCAGTTGTGATAATAAACGATTATATTCATTTTGATAGTGAATCAATCAGGTGCTGCGAAGGTGTGAAGCCCGTTATATTGTACAGTGAACACAAAGTTATTTCAAATTACGTATTTGGATAATCTCTCTTTTACATAAAGATACACGTGGCGTACTGCAGCTATCGGGGGGGGGGGGGGGGTCACAGGTGGTGGATAGTGGACGGCCTATCGATAGGTAGGTTAGCGGTGAATTAAATAAGCCACCCCCAACCGCAGTCCAGCTGGTGGGAGAGTCTCAGGGAACTGGGGAATGGTTAACCTCAGTTCAATAAATTCTGAGTGCTATGATGCCCAGCATGGAATGGCGAACAGATGGCGCCAGAAAACCATCGACCAATAACCACGGCGGACTGTGCGTCACGTCCTCTCTGCACCTCCGGAGTCTCCGCGGGTGATGAGTGGGATACCCTATAAACGGGTGACCCTGGGAATGGAATGGATCCCATTAGATTGAGCTCTCCATGTGAATTGGTGAATGAGAGAAAAAAAATGGAGCGGAGGCAAGGGGGTGCTGTTTAGAAATAATCGAAAATTGAATTTTCTAAGAAATGTTTAGAAATAATCGAGCAATCAAAATGAAAATTGTCACAGCAATTACAGGTCCCGTAACCTATTGATAGAGGTATCAACCATCGTAATCGGACCATTTTAGATTTTTGCCGCCCAAAAACTTGTGGGCTATAGCACAGTTAATTTTCAATAAAATTCAATTTTCTATGAAATGTTTAGAAATAATCGAGCAATCAAAATGAAAATTGTCACAGCAATTACAGGTCCCGAAACCTATTGATAGAGGTATCAACCATCGTAATCGGACCATTTTAGATTTTTGCCGCCCAAAAACTTGTGGGCTATAGCACAGTTAATTTTCAATAAAATTCAATTTTCTAAGAAATGTATAGAAATAATCGAGCAATCAAAATGAAAATTGTCACAGCAATTACAGGTCCCGAAACCTATTGATAGAGGTATCAGTCATCGTAATCGGAACATTTTAGATTTTTACCGCCCAACAACTTGTGGGCTATAGCACAGTTAATTTTCAATAAAATTGAATTTTCTAAGAAATGTTTAGAAATATTCGAGCAATCAAAATGAAAATTGTCACAGCAATTATAGGTCCCGAAACCTATTGATAGAGGTATTAACCATCGTAATCGGACCATTTTAGATTATTGCCGCCCAAAAACTTGTGGGCTATAGCACAGTTAATTTTCAATAAAATTGAATTTTCTATGAAATGTTTAGAAATAATCGAGCAATCAAAATGAAAATTGTCACAGCAATTACAGGTCCCGAAACCTATTGATAGAGGTATCAACCATCGTAATCGGACCATTTTAGATTTTTGCCGCCCAAAAACTTGTGGGCTATAGCACAGTTAATTTTCAATAAAATTCAATTTTCTAAGAAATGTTTAGAAATAATCGAGCAATCAAAATGAAAATTGTCACAGCAATTACAGGTCCCGAAACCTATTGATAGAGGTATCAACCATCGTAATCGGACCATTTTAGATTATTGCCGCCCAAAAACTTGTGGGCATAGCACAGTTAATTTTCAATAAAATTGAATTTTCTATGAAATGTTTAGAAATAATCGAGCAATCAAAATGAAAATTGTCACAGCAATTACAGGTCCCGAAAACTATTGATAGAGGTATCAACCATCGTAATCGGACCATTTTAGATATTTGCCGCCCAAAAACTTGTGGGCTATAGCACAGTTAATTTTCAATAAAATTGAATTTTCTAAGAAATGTTTAGAAATAATCGAGCAATCAAAATGAAAATTGTCACAGCAATAACAGGTCCCGAAACCTATTGATAGAGGTATCAACCATCGTAATCGGACCATTTTAGATTTTTGCCGCCCAAAAACTTGTGGGCTATAGCACAGTTAATTTTCAATAAAATTGAATTTTCTATGAAATGTTTAGAAATAATCGAGCAATCAAAATGAAAATTGTCACAGCAATTACAGGTCCCGAAACCTATTGATAGAGGTATCAGTCATCGTAATCGGAACATTTTAGATTTTTACCGCCCAACAACTTGTGGGCTATAGCACAGTTAATTTTCAATAAAATTGAATTTTCTAAGAAATGTTTAGAAATAATCGAGCAATCAAAATGAAAATTGTCACAGCAATAACAGGTCCCGAAACCTATTGATAGAGGTATCAACCATCGTAATCGGACCATTTTAGATTATTGCCGCCCAAAAACTTGTGGGCATAGCACAGTTAATTTTCAATAAAATTGAATTTTCTATGAAATGTTTAGAAATAATCGAGCAATCAAAATGAAAATTGTCACAGCAATTACAGGTCCCGAAACCTATTGATAGAGGTATCAGTCATCGTAATCGGAACATTTTAGATTTTTACCGCCCAACAACTTGTGGGCTATAGCACAGTTAATTTTCAATAAAATTGAATTTTCTAAGAAATGTTTAGAAATATTCGAGCAATCAAAATGAAAATTGTCACAGCAATTATAGGTCCCGAAACCTATTGATAGAGGTATTAACCATCGTAATCGGACCATTTTAGATTTTTGCCGCCCAAAAACTTGTGGGCTATAGCACAGTTAATTTTCAATAAAATTGAATTTTCTATGAAATGTTTAGAAATAATCGAGCAATCAAAATGAAAATTGTCACAGCAATTACAGGTCCCGAAACCTATTGATAGAGGTATCAACCATCGTAATCGGACCATTTTAGATTTTTGCCGCCCAAAAACTTGTGGGCTATAGCACAGTTAATTTTCAATAAAATTGAATTTTCTATGAAATGTTTAGAAATAATCGAGCAATCAAAATGAAAATTGTCACAGCAATTACAGGTCCCGAAACCTATTGATAGAGGTATCAACCATCGTAATCGGACCATTTTAGATTTTTGCCGCCCAAAAACTTGTGGGCTATAGCACAGTTAATTTTCAATAAAATTCAATTTTCTAAGAAATGTATAGAAATAATCGAGCAATCAAAATGAAAATTGTCACAGCAATTACAGGTCCCGAAACCTATTGATAGAGGTATCAGTCATCGTAATCGGAACATTTTAGATTTTTACCGCCCAACAACTTGTGGGCTATAGCACAGTTAATTTTCAATAAAATTGAATTTTCTAAGAAATGTTTAGAAATATTCGAGCAATCAAAATGAAAATTGTCACAGCAATTATAGGTCCCGAAACCTATTGATAGAGGTATTAACCATCGTAATCGGACCATTTTAGATTTTTGCCGCCCAAAAACTTGTGGGCTATAGCACAGTTAATTTTCAATAAAATTCAATTTTCTAAGAAATGTTTAGAAATAATCGAGCAATCAAAATGAAAATTGTCACAGCAATTACAGGTCCCGAAACCTATTGATAGAGGTATCAACCATCGTAATCGGACCATTTTAGATTATTGCCGCCCAAAAACTTGTGGGCATAGCACAGTTAATTTTCAATAAAATTGAATTTTCTATGAAATGTTTAGAAATAATCGAGCAATCAAAATGAAAATTGTCACAGCAATAACAGGTCCCGAAACCTATTGATAGAGGTATCAACCATCGTAATCGGACCATTTTAGATTTTTGCCGCCCAAAAACTTGTGGGCTATAGCACAGTTAATTTTCAATAAAATTCAATTTTCTAAGAAATGTTTAGAAATATTCGAGCAATCAAAATGAAAATTGTCACAGCAATTATAGGTCCCGAAACCTATTGATAGAGGTATTAACCATCGTAATCGGACCATTTTAGATTTTTGCCGCCCAAAAACTTGTGGGCTATAGCACAGTTAATTTTCAATAAAATTCAATTTTCTAAGAAATGTTTAGAAATAATCGAGCAATCAAAATGAAAATTGTCACAGCAATAACAGGTCCCGAAACCTATTGATAGAGGTATCAACCATCGTAATCGGACCATTTTAGATTTTTGCCGCCCAAAAACTTGTGGGCTATAGCACAGTTAATTTTCAATAAAATTGAATTTTCTAAGAAATGTTTAGAAATATTCGAGCAATCAAAATGAAAATTGTCACAGCAATTATAGGTCCCGAAACCTATTGATAGAGGTATTAACCATCGTAATCGGACCATTTTAGATTTTTGCCGTTCAAAAACTTGTGGGCTATAGCACAGTTAATTTTCAATAAAATTCAATTTTCTAAGAAATGTTTAGAAATAATCGAGCAATAAAAATGAAAATTGTCACAGCAATTACAGGTCCCGAAACCTATTGATAGAGGTATCAACCATCGTAATCGGACCATTTTAGATTATTGCCGCCCAAAAACTTGTGGGCATAGCACAGTTAATTTTCAATAAAATTCAATTTTCTAAGAAATGTTTAGAAATAATCGAGCAATCAAAATGAAAATTGTCACAGCAATTATAGGTCCCGAAACCTATTGATAGAGGTATTAACCATCGTAATCGGACCATTTTAGATTTTTGCCGCCCAAAAACTTGTGGGCTATAGCACAGTTAATTTTCAATAAAATTCAATTTTCTAAGAAATGTTTAGAAATAATCGAGCAATCAAAATGAAAATTGTCACAGCAATTATAGGTCCCGAAACCTATTGATAGAGGTATTAACCATCGTAATCGGACCATTTTAGATTTTTGCCGCCCAAAAACTTGTGGGCTATAGCACAGTTAATTTTCAATAAAATTCAATTTTCTAAGAAATGTTTAGAAATAATCGAGCAATCAAAATGAAAATTGTCACAGCAATAACAGGTCCCGAAACCTATTGATAGAGGTATCAACCATCGTAATCGGACCATTTTAGATTGTTGCCGCCCAAAAACTTGTGGGCTATAGCACAGTTAATTTTCAATAAAATTGAATTTTCTAAGAAATGTTTAGAAATAATCGAGCAATCAAAATGAAAATTGTCACAGCAATTACAGGTCCCGAAACCTATTGATAGAGGTATCAACCATCGTAATCGGACCATTTTAGATTTTTGCCGCCCAAAAACTTGTGGGCTATAGCACAGTTAATTTTCAATAAAATTGAATTTTCTATGAAATGTTTAGAAATAATCGAGCAATCAAAATGAAAATTGTCACAGCAATAACAGGTCCCGAAACCTATTGATAGAGGTATTAACCATCGTAATCGGACCATTTTAGATTTTTGCCGCCCAAAAACTTGTGGGCTATAGCACAGTTAATTTTCAATAAAATTCAATTTTCTAAGAAATGTTTAGAAATAATCGAGCAATCAAAATGAAAATTGTCACAGCAATTATAGGTCCCGAAACCTATTGATAGAGGTATTAACCATCGTAATCGGACCATTTTAGATTTTTGCCGCCCAAAAACTTGTGGGCTATAGCACAGTTAATTTTCAATAAAATTCAATTTTCTAAGAAATGTTTAGAAATAATCGAGCAATCAAAATGAAAATTGTCACAGCAATAACAGGTCCCGAAACCTATTGATAGAGGTATCAACCATCGTAATCGGACCATTTTAGATTGTTGCCGCCCAAAAACTTGTGGGCTATAGCACAGTTAATTTTCAATAAAATTGAATTTTCTAAGAAATGTTTAGAAATAATCGAGCAATCAAAATGAAAATTGTCACAGCAATTACAGGTCCCGAAACCTATTGATAGAGGTATCAACCATCGTAATCGGACCATTTTAGATTTTTGCCGCCCAAAAACTTGTGGGCTATAGCACAGTTAATTTTCAATAAAATTGAATTTTCTATGAAATGTTTAGAAATAATCGAGCAATCAAAATGAAAATTGTCACAGCAATTACAGGTCCCGAAACCTATTGATAGAGGTATCAGTCATCGTAATCGGAACATTTTAGATTTTTACCGCCCAACAACTTGTGGGCTATAGCACAGTTAATTTTCAATAAAATTGAATTTTCTAAGAAATGTTTAGAAATATTCGAGCAATCAAAATGAAAATTGTCACAGCAATTATAGGTCCCGAAACCTATTGATAGAGGTATTAACCATCGTAATCGGACCATTTTAGATTTTTGCCGCCCAAAAACTTGTGGGCTATAGCACAGTTAATTTTCAATAAAATTGAATTTTCTATGAAATGTTTAGAAATAATCGAGCAATCAAAATGAAAATTGTCACAGCAATTACAGGTCCCGAAACCTATTGATAGAGGTATCAACCATCGTAATCGGACCATTTTAGATTTTTGCCGCCCAAAAACTTGTGGGCTATAGCACAGTTAATTTTCAATAAAATTCAATTTTCTATGAAATGTTTAGAAATAATCGAGCAATCAAAATGAAAATTGTCACAGCAATTACAGGTCCCGAAACCTATTGATAGAGGTATCAACCATCGTAATCGGACCATTTTAGATTTTTGCCGCCCAAAAACTTGTGGGCTATAGCACAGTTAATTTTCAATAAAATTCAATTTTCTAAGAAATGTTTAGAAATATTCGAGCAATCAAAATGAAAATTGTCACAGCAATTATAGGTCCCGAAACCTATTGATAGAGGTATTAACTATCGTAATCGGACCATTTTAGATTTTTGCCGCCCAAAAACTTGTGGGCTATAGCACAGTTAATTTTCAATAAAATTGAATTTTCTATGAAATGTTTAGAAATAATCGAGCAATCAAAATGAAAATTGTCACAGCAATTACAGGTCCCGAAACCTATTGATAGAGGTATCAGTCATCGTAATCGGAACATTTTAGATTTTTACCGCCCAACAACTTGTGGGCTATAGCACAGTTAATTTTCAATAAAATTGAATTTTCTAAGAAATGTTTAGAAATATTCGAGCAATCAAAATGAAAATTGTCACAGCAATTATAGGTCCCGAAACCTATTGATAGAGGTATTAACCATCGTAATCGGACCATTTTAGATTTTTGCCGCCCAAAAACTTGTGGGCTATAGCACAGTTAATTTTCAATAAAATTCAATTTTCTAAGAAATGTTTAGAAATATTCGAGCAATCAAAATGAAAATTGTCACAGCAATTATAGGTCCCGAAACCTATTGATAGAGGTATTAACTATCGTAATCGGACCATTTTAGATTTTTGCCGCCCAAAAACTTGTGGGCTATAGCACAGTTAATTTTCAATAAAATTGAATTTTCTAAGAAATGTTTAGAAATATTCGAGCAATCAAAATGAAAATTGTCACAGCAATTATAGGTCCCGAAACCTATTGATAGAGGTATTAACTATCGTAATCGGACCATTTTAGATTTTTGCCGCCCAACAACTTGTGGGCTATAGCACAGTTAATTTTCAATAAAATTCAATTTTCTAAGAAATGTTTAGAAATATTCGAGCAATCAAAATGAAAATTGTCACAGCAATTATAGGTCCCGAAACCTATTGATAGAGGTATTAACTATCGTAATCGGACCATTTTAGATTTTTGCCGCCCAAAAACTTGTGGGCTATAGCACAGTTAATTTTCAATAAAATTGAATTTTCTATGAAATGTTTAGAAATAATCGAGCAATCAAAATGAAAATTGTCACAGCAATTACAGGTCCCGAAACCTATTGATAGAGGTATCAGTCATCGTAATCGGAACATTTTAGATTTTTACCGCCCAACAACTTGTGGGCTATAGCACAGTTAATTTTCAATAAAATTGAATTTTCTAAGAAATGTTTAGAAATATTCGAGCAATCAAAATGAAAATTGTCACAGCAATTATAGGTCCCGAAACCTATTGATAGAGGTATTAACTATCGTAATCGGACCATTTTAGATTTTTGCCGCCCAACAACTTGTGGGCTATAGCACAGTTAATTTTCAATAAAATTCAATTTTCTAAGAAATGTTTAGAAATATTCGAGCAATCAAAATGAAAATTGTCACAGCAATTATAGGTCCCGAAACCTATTGATAGAGGTATTAACTATCGTAATCGGACCATTTTAGATTTTTGCCGCCCAAAAACTTGTGGGCTATAGCACAGTTAATTTTCAATAAAATTGAATTTTCTATGAAATGTTTAGAAATAATCGAGCAATCAAAATGAAAATTGTCACAGCAATTACAGGTCCCGAAACCTATTGATAGAGGTATCAGTCATCGTAATCGGAACATTTTAGATTTTTACCGCCCAACAACTTGTGGGCTATAGCACAGTTAATTTTCAATAAAATTGAATTTTCTAAGAAATGTTTAGAAATATTCGAGCAATCAAAATGAAAATTGTCACAGCAATTATAGGTCCCGAAACCTATTGATAGAGGTATTAACCATCGTAATCGGACCATTTTAGATTTTTGCCGCCCAAAAACTTGTGGGCTATAGCACAGTTAATTTTCAATAAAATTGAATTTTCTATGAAATGTTTAGAAATAATCGAGCAATCAAAATGAAAATTGTCACAGCAATTACAGGTCCCGAAACCTATTGATAGAGGTATCAACCATCGTAATCGGACCATTTTAGATTTTTGCCGCCCAAAAACTTGTGGGCTATAGCACAGTTAATTTTCAATAAAATTCAATTTTCTATGAAATGTTTAGAAATAATCGAGCAATCAAAATGAAAATTGTCACAGCAATTACAGGTCCCGAAACCTATTGATAGAGGTATCAACCATCGTAATCGGACCATTTTAGATTTTTGCCGCCCAAAAACTTGTGGGCTATAGCACAGTTAATTTTCAATAAAATTCAATTTTCTAAGAAATGTTTAGAAATATTCGAGCAATCAAAATGAAAATTGTCACAGCAATTACAGGTCCCGAAACCTATTGATAGAGGTATCAACCATCGTAATCGGACCATTTTAGATTTTTGCCGCCCAAAAACTTGTGGGCTATAGCACAGTTAATTTTCAATAAAATTCAATTTTCTAAGAAATGTTTAGAAATATTCGAGCAATCAAAATGAAAATTGTCACAGCAATTACAGGTCCCGAAACCTATTGATAGAGGTATCAACCATCGTAATCGGACCATTTTAGATTTTTGCCGCCCAAAAACTTGTGGGCTATAGCACAGTTAATTTTCAATAAAATTGAATTTTCTATGAAATGTTTAGAAATAATCGAGCAATCAAAATGAAAATTGTCACAGCAATTACAGGTCCCGAAACCTATTGATAGAGGTATCAGTCATCGTAATCGGAACATTTTAGATTTTTACCGCCCAACAACTTGTGGGCTATAGCACAGTTAATTTTCAATAAAATTGAATTTTCTAAGAAATGTTTAGAAATATTCGAGCAATCAAAATGAAAATTGTCACAGCAATTATAGGTCCCGAAACCTATTGATAGAGGTATTAACTATCGTAATCGGACCATTTTAGATTTTTGCCGCCCAACAACTTGTGGGCTATAGCACAGTTAATTTTCAATAAAATTCAATTTTCTAAGAAATGTTTAGAAATATTCGAGCAATCAAAATGAAAATTGTCACAGCAATTATAGGTCCCGAAACCTATTGATAGAGGTATTAACTATCGTAATCGGACCATTTTAGATTTTTGCCGCCCAAAAACTTGTGGGCTATAGCACAGTTAATTTTCAATAAAATTGAATTTTCTATGAAATGTTTAGAAATAATCGAGCAATCAAAATGAAAATTGTCACAGCAATTACAGGTCCCGAAACCTATTGATAGAGGTATCAGTCATCGTAATCGGAACATTTTAGATTTTTACCGCCCAACAACTTGTGGGCTATAGCACAGTTAATTTTCAATAAAATTGAATTTTCTAAGAAATGTTTAGAAATATTCGAGCAATCAAAATGAAAATTGTCACAGCAATTATAGGTCCCGAAACCTATTGATAGAGGTATTAACCATCGTAATCGGACCATTTTAGATTTTTGCCGCCCAAAAACTTGTGGGCTATAGCACAGTTAATTTTCAATAAAATTGAATTTTCTATGAAATGTTTAGAAATAATCGAGCAATCAAAATGAAAATTGTCACAGCAATTACAGGTCCCGAAACCTATTGATAGAGGTATCAACCATCGTAATCGGACCATTTTAGATTTTTGCCGCCCAAAAACTTGTGGGCTATAGCACAGTTAATTTTCAATAAAATTCAATTTTCTATGAAATGTTTAGAAATAATCGAGCAATCAAAATGAAAATTGTCACAGCAATTACAGGTCCCGAAACCTATTGATAGAGGTATCAACCATCGTAATCGGACCATTTTAGATTTTTGCCGCCCAAAAACTTGTGGGCTATAGCACAGTTAATTTTCAATAAAATTCAATTTTCTAAGAAATGTTTAGAAATATTCGAGCAATCAAAATGAAAATTGTCACAGCAATTACAGGTCCCGAAACCTATTGATAGAGGTATCAACCATCGTAATCGGACCATTTTAGATTTTTGCCGCCCAAAAACTTGTGGGCTATAGCACAGTTAATTTTCAATAAAATTCAATTTTCTAAGAAATGTTTAGAAATAATCGAGCAATCAAAATGAAAATTGTCACAGCAATTACAGGTCCCGAAACCTATTGATAGAGGTATCAACCATCGTAATCGGACCATTTTAGATTATTGCCGCCCAAAAACTTGTGGGCATAGCACAGTTAATTTTCAATAAAATTGAATTTTCTATGAAATGTTTAGAAATAATCGAGCAATCAAAATGAAAATTGTCACAGCAATTACAGGTCCCGAAACCTATTGATAGAGGTATCAACCATCGTAATCGGACCATTTTAGATTATTGCCGCCCAAAAACTTGTGGGCATAGCACAGTTAATTTTCAATAAAATTGAATTTTCTATGAAATGTTTAGAAATAATCGAGCAATCAAAATGAAAATTGTCACAGCAATTACAGGTCCCGAAACCTATTGATAGAGGTATCAACCATCGTAATCGGACCATTTTAGATTATTGCCGCCCAACAACTTGTGGGCTATAGCACAGTTAATTTTCAATAAAATTGAATTTTCTAAGAAATGTTTAGAAATATTCGAGCAATCAAAATGAAAATTGTCACAGCAATTATAGGTCCCGAAACCTATTGATAGAGGTATTAACCATCGTAATCGGACCATTTTAGATTTTTGCCGCCCAAAAACTTGTGGGCTATAGCACAGTTAATTTTCAATAAAATTCAATTTTCTAAGAAATGTTTAGAAATAATCGAGCAATCAAAATGAAAATTGTCACAGCAATTACAGGTCCCGAAACCTATTGATAGAGGTATCAACCATCGTAATCGGACCATTTTAGATTATTGCCGCCCAAAAACTTGTGGGCATAGCACAGTTAATTTTCAATAAAATTGAATTTTCTATGAAATGTTTAGAAATAATCGAGCAATCAAAATGAAAATTGTCACAGCAATTACAGGTCCCGAAACCTATTGATAGAGGTATCAACCATCGTAATCGGACCATTTTAGATTATTGCCGCCCAAAAACTTGTGGGCATAGCACAGTTAATTTTCAATAAAATTGAATTTTCTATGAAATGTTTAGAAATAATCGAGCAATCAAAATGAAAATTGTCACAGCAATTACAGGTCCCGAAACCTATTGATAGAGGTATCAACCATCGTAATCGGACCATTTTAGATTATTGCCGCCCAACAACTTGTGGGCTATAGCACAGTTAATTTTCAATAAAATTGAATTTTCTAAGAAATGTTTAGAAATATTCGAGCAATCAAAATGAAAATTGTCACAGCAATTATAGGTCCCGAAACCTATTGATAGAGGTATTAACCATCGTAATCGGACCATTTTAGATTTTTGCCGCCCAAAAACTTGTGGGCTATAGCACAGTTAATTTTCAATAAAATTCAATTTTCTAAGAAATGTTTAGAAATAATCGAGCAATCAAAATGAAAATTGTCACAGCAATTACAGGTCCCGAAACCTATTGATAGAGGTATCAACCATCGTAATCGGACCATTTTAGATTATTGCCGCCCAAAAACTTGTGGGCATAGCACAGTTAATTTTCAATAAAATTCAATTTTCTAAGAAATGTTTAGAAATAATCGAGCAATCAAAATGAAAATTGTCACAGCAATTACAGGTCCCGAAACCTATTGATAGAGGTATCAACCATCGTAATCGGACCATTTTAGATTTTTGCCGCCCAAAAACTTGTGGGCTATAGCACAGTTAATTTTCAATAAAATTCAATTTTCTAAGAAATGTTTAGAAATAATCGAGCAATCAAAATGAAAATTGTCACAGCAATTACAGGTCCCGAAACCTATTGATAGAGGTATCAACCATCGTAATCGGACCATTTTAGATATTTGCCGCCCAAAAACTTGTGGGCTATAGCACAGTTAATTTTCAATAAAATTGAATTTTCTAAGAAATGTTTAGAAATAATCGAGCAATCAAAATGAAAATTGTCACAGCAATAACAGGTCCCGAAACCTATTGATAGAGGTATCAACCATCGTAATCGGACCATTTTAGATTTTTGCCGCCCAAAAACTTGTGGGCTATAGCACAGTTAATTTTCAATAAAATTGAATTTTCTATGAAATGTTTAGAAATAATCGAGCAATCAAAATGAAAATTGTCACAGCAATTACAGGTCCCGAAACCTATTGATAGAGGTATCAGTCATCGTAATCGGAACATTTTAGATTTTTACCGCCCAACAACTTGTGGGCTATAGCACAGTTAATTTTCAATAAAATTGAATTTTCTAAGAAATGTTTAGAAATAATCGAGCAATCAAAATGAAAATTGTCACAGCAATAACAGGTCCCGAAACCTATTGATAGAGGTATCAACCATCGTAATCGGACCATTTTAGATTATTGCCGCCCAAAAACTTGTGGGCATAGCACAGTTAATTTTCAATAAAATTGAATTTTCTATGAAATGTTTAGAAATAATCGAGCAATCAAAATGAAAATTGTCACAGCAATTACAGGTCCCGAAACCTATTGATAGAGGTATCAACCATCGTAATCGGACCATTTTAGATATTTGCCGCCCAAAAACTTGTGGGCATAGCACAGTTAATTTTCAATAAAATTGAATTTTCTATGAAATGTTTAGAAATAATCGAGCAATCAAAATGAAAATTGTCACAGCAATTACAGGTCCCGAAACCTATTGATAGAGGTATCAACCATCGTAATCGGACCATTTTAGATTATTGCCGCCCAAAAACTTGTGGGCATACAACAGTTAATTTTCAATAAAATTCAATTTTCTAAGAAATGTTTAGAAATAATCGAGCAATCAAAATGAAAATTGTCACAGCAATTACAGGTCCCGAAACCTATTGATAGAGGTATCAACCATCGTAATCGGACCATTTTAGATTTTTGCCGCCCAAAAACTTGTGGGCTATAGCACAGTTAATTTTCAATAAAATTCAATTTTCTAAGAAATGTTTAGAAATAATCGAGCAATCAAAATGAAAATTGTCACAGCAATTACAGGTCCCGAAACCTATTGATAGAGGTATCAACCATCGTAATCGGACCATTTTAGATTATTGCCGCCCAAAAACTTGTGGGCATAGCACAGTTAATTTTCAATAAAATTGAATTTTCTATGAAATGTTTAGAAATAATCGAGCAATCAAAATGAAAATTGTCACAGCAATTACAGGTCCCGAAACCTATTGATAGAGGTATCAACCATCGTAATCGGACCATTTTAGATTATTGCCGCCCAAAAACTTGTGGGCATAGCACAGTTAATTTTCAATAAAATTGAATTTTCTATGAAATGTTTAGAAATAATCGAGCAATCAAAATGAAAATTGTCACAGCAATTACAGGTCCCGAAACCTATTGATAGAGGTATCAACCATCGTAATCGGACCATTTTAGATTATTGCCGCCCAACAACTTGTGGGCTATAGCACAGTTAATTTTCAATAAAATTGAATTTTCTAAGAAATGTTTAGAAATATTCGAGCAATCAAAATGAAAATTGTCACAGCAATTATAGGTCCCGAAACCTATTGATAGAGGTATTAACCATCGTAATCGGACCATTTTAGATTTTTGCCGCCCAAAAACTTGTGGGCTATAGCACAGTTAATTTTCAATAAAATTCAATTTTCTAAGAAATGTTTAGAAATAATCGAGCAATCAAAATGAAAATTGTCACAGCAATTACAGGTCCCGAAACCTATTGATAGAGGTATCAACCATCGTAATCGGACCATTTTAGATTATTGCCGCCCAAAAACTTGTGGGCATAGCACAGTTAATTTTCAATAAAATTGAATTTTCTATGAAATGTTTAGAAATAATCGAGCAATCAAAATGAAAATTGTCACAGCAATTACAGGTCCCGAAACCTATTGATAGAGGTATCAACCATCGTAATCGGACCATTTTAGATTATTGCCGCCCAAAAACTTGTGGGCATAGCACAGTTAATTTTCAATAAAATTGAATTTTCTATGAAATGTTTAGAAATAATCGAGCAATCAAAATGAAAATTGTCACAGCAATTACAGGTCCCGAAACCTATTGATAGAGGTATCAACCATCGTAATCGGACCATTTTAGATTATTGCCGCCCAACAACTTGTGGGCTATAGCACAGTTAATTTTCAATAAAATTGAATTTTCTAAGAAATGTTTAGAAATATTCGAGCAATCAAAATGAAAATTGTCACAGCAATTATAGGTCCCGAAACCTATTGATAGAGGTATTAACCATCGTAATCGGACCATTTTAGATTTTTGCCGCCCAAAAACTTGTGGGCTATAGCACAGTTAATTTTCAATAAAATTCAATTTTCTAAGAAATGTTTAGAAATAATCGAGCAATCAAAATGAAAATTGTCACAGCAATTACAGGTCCCGAAACCTATTGATAGAGGTATCAACCATCGTAATCGGACCATTTTAGATTATTGCCGCCCAAAAACTTGTGGGCCTAGCACAGTTAATTTTCAATAAAATTCAATTTTCTAAGAAATGTTTAGAAATAATCGAGCAATCAAAATGAAAATTGTCACAGCAATTACAGGTCCCGAAACCTATTGATAGAGGTATCAACCATCGTAATCGGACCATTTTAGATTTTTGCCGCCCAAAAACTTGTGGGCTATAGCACAGTTAATTTTCAATAAAATTCAATTTTCTAAGAAATGTTTAGAAATAATCGAGCAATCAAAATGAAAATTGTCACAGCAATTACAGGTCCCGAAACCTATTGATAGAGGTATCAACCATCGTAATCGGACCATTTTAGATATTTGCCGCCCAAAAACTTGTGGGCTATAGCACAGTTAATTTTCAATAAAATTGAATTTTCTAAGAAATGTTTAGAAATAATCGAGCAATCAAAATGAAAATTGTCACAGCAATAACAGGTCCCGAAACCTATTGATAGAGGTATCAACCATCGTAATCGGACCATTTTAGATTTTTGCCGCCCAAAAACTTGTGGGCTATAGCACAGTTAATTTTCAATAAAATTGAATTTTCTATGAAATGTTTAGAAATAATCGAGCAATCAAAATGAAAATTGTCACAGCAATTACAGGTCCCGAAACCTATTGATAGAGGTATCAGTCATCGTAATCGGAACATTTTAGATTTTTACCGCCCAACAACTTGTGGGCTATAGCACAGTTAATTTTCAATAAAATTGAATTTTCTAAGAAATGTTTAGAAATAATCGAGCAATCAAAATGAAAATTGTCACAGCAATAACAGGTCCCGAAACCTATTGATAGAGGTATCAACCATCGTAATCGGACCATTTTAGATTATTGCCGCCCAAAAACTTGTGGGCATAGCACAGTTAATTTTCAATAAAATTCAATTTTCTAAGAAATGTTTAGAAATAATCGAGCAATCAAAATGAAAATTGTCACAGCAATTAAAGGTCCAGTAACCTATTGATAGAGGTATCAACCATCGTAATCGGACCATTTTAGATTTTTGCCGCCCAAAAACTTGTGGGCTATAGCACAGTTAATTTTCAATAAAATTGAATTTTCTAAGAAATGTTTAGAAATAATCGAGTAATCAAAATGAAAATTGTCACAGCAATTACAGGTCCCGAAACCTACTGATGAATGGTTGATACCTCCATCGTCCGAATGGGCTGGATTAAGTTATTAAGCGACTCGTGCTGATGATCAGCTTGGCTGGGGGCCCATTTAACAAAACCCAGTCGCTAACGGATCCCTCTGGATACCTGGCGACCTCTAGGTGTAATTAGCCTCACCTGCGTATACGGATCTCTGCGCAGGGAGACCTTTATTTCTCCGATACTCGTGGGAATCAAAATGGAAGAATCTAAACACAAAAAAACCAAGAGCACCGGCTCTCCTCAAAAGCCGGAATCAACGAAGGGAGGTACCTCGAACCAGACGGGTGGTGCCTCTAAGGTTGCATAGGTCGCTGACTCTAGGGCACCAGTCCCGGGAGTTAGCGGTACCGTCGAAGCACAGGGGAGTGGGACAAGAGACATTCCTCCGGCGAAAAAGAGGTACAGAAATTGGCATTCCGAATTCTCGAGAAGTGGGCTGTGACCCCCGAGGTGCAGCTCACGGAAGAGCAAAAAGTAGTTTGAGCAAAGAGCACTGTGGGCTGCGAAAGCTCGGAAAGGGACCATGTGTCGAAAAGATAGCGGTCCCAGGACGAGGTGGAAACAGTTGACATCAAGCGGGCCAAGTTGCTGACTGACACAAAGCCGAGCTCTAACTCAGGGACAAAGCTGTTCAGCGATGTCCTGAGGGAGCATGTGTTGATGCTAGCCGTAATTGACGAAAGTCAAGAAGATGGGAGCATCACGGCGGATAAATGGAGGTTGGTGTATAATGCACTAAACCTCGTATTTTTAAAGGTCCTGGGAGAAAATCCGGGACCACCCCCATCCTGCAGAGATGCGTGATGGTATCAAGGACGTGTGAAGATGACTGCATGCTCGGACTCTAGATCTGTCGATCTATATAAAAAGGCTATAGCCAAGGTAGGGGAGGTGTGGCCAGGCGCAAAGCTTGCGGCAGTTAGCCGGGAGAAAATTCCCAGCAGGCCGAGGGCACGTGTCTGGCTGCCATCCGAACCGGGTAGCCCTGATGAGGCTTTGGAAATCATTCAGGCCAGTAACCCGAATCTTCCGACCGGAAATTGGAAGATCGTCAAGCAGGAGGAGGCGAAGAGGGTCTCGAAAATATCAATTGTGGTAATAAATAAGGAGTCCCTTGCCCTCCTTTACAAAATGAAGGGAGTAATTGACTTCGGTTTTGGGTCAATTACTCTCAACGTTTATAAAAAGGATTGGGCGGAAGCGCGTACGGGAGGCCAACCGGAGGTTGTTGGGAGCCCGCCCAGGCCTGAAGGGAGTACCAGCTTCATGGCGGGAGAAGCTGAGTGTAGGGGGGGAAGGTGAATCCGGAGACATCGGTCTGGCAAGGATTCACTTGGAAGATGAGGAGGGGCACACAATCGAGGAAGCTGGTGTACCAATAGAGGAGGATGTCGGTAGGCCGGCCAGGCAAGGGGGCACTGACATGTCCTCTACAGAGAGTAGGAGGGTTAGCGAGACGGGCGAATCTGGCGCATCCTAAAATGCCGAGAATTAATATTCCTGCGGTAGCAGGAATATACCATAGAGGTAGGTAAAGGTTGAAATGTTATGGTTAAGATAATTCAAATTAACCTTCACCATTCTAAGGCTGCTTCGGCAGCTCTACTCCTCAGGCTGGCTAGTTCGGGTGAGGATGTGATACTAATCCAAGAACCTTGGATTAACAACAACAGGATCTGTGGCCTCAGAACCAAGGGGTATAAAATTATATCCTCTAGTAAGTCTGGGAAGATCAGATCTTGTATTCTTGGGAAAAATAATATTAATCTTTTCCTTCTCTCTCAATACAGCAATGGTGACACTACTGCAGTTAGCCTGGAAGTAGGCACTTGTAGATTCTGGCTAGTTTCACCCTACATGGATCGGGAGAAAGAGGTTCCTTCGGATAACCTGGAGGAGCTGATACGTGAAGCGGAACAATCAAAGATAGGTGTGGTACTGAGAGTTGATGCTAATGTGCAATTACACTATCAGGGGAAGCAAGGACATTAATGAAAGGGGTTAGTCACTTTTTGATTATTTGATGAGTACTAACCTTTCAGTGTGTTATATTGGGCGGGAACCTACATTTATTACTATTACCAGGCAGGATTTTCTAGACGTGACTCTTGCCTCAAATAATATTCTTCATATGGTTAAAAATTGGAGGGTGGATAAGGAACACTCCTTTTCTGATCATCGATATTTAACCTATAGCCTCGATATTCACCCTGCTACTCGAAAAGCCTTCAGGAATCCTAGAAGGACCAACTGGAGCATATATGGAGAATTACTGGAGGATTTGTTGCCGTCGATGGCTCTGGAGCCCGCCCTTCCCCTCTCGGATATCGAAAACATTATAGTGCGGGACGTCTTACACTACATAAGTAGCTCGAAATGGTTCCAAGAGGAGTAAAGGGGATATATTCGGTGGTATCACAATGGACCGTCAACGGTCTAAGTGTGCGTAAGCAGCCACTCCAACCTAACCTAACCTACATAAAGATAATTTGTGTGAGTACATATTGATAATTTTTATCACTCAATTGGTACGTACAATATGGGTCGAAAGAGAAATAAATATAAGACAAATGATTATGACGCTAGTGATTTTTGCCTGAAGATGATGAACATGATGAAGAGGGTAATGAATCATGAAGATACTATGGGTAGGGACAGCACTCATGTACAACCAGATACTACAGCTACTACTTTACAAGCACACAGTGATACGTATGATGATCAAAAGAGGAGTTCGCTAGATGAAATGATTGAACAACTAAGGCGAGAAAATGAACACTTAAAAAACAGTGCATCGGCTTCTCAATTGAACGATGTAGAACAGCAGTTGAAATGAAAAGATGAATTGATTAGAAAATTGAGGCGTGAAAATTAATCGATGAAAAATAAAGGCAATCATAGATTTCCGTTCCCTCTGATTGAAGGTGAGATCATTAAAATTCAGGGTACCAAATATTTCACAACGCTTGACTTGCGTAACGGATTCTTTCATGTGCCTATTGCGAAAGATTCACAAAAGTATACTGCCTTTGTAACCCCCTTCGGACTTTATGAATTTTTGCGAGCTCCGTTTGGGTTATGCAATAGCCCAGCTGTCTTCATGCGATTTACAGTCAATATTTTTCGGGATCAGTGCACTAAGGGAGTAGTGTGTGTTTATTTAGACGATGTCTAAGTCGGATATATAGAGGCGGCAGCCGTATCACATGGATCGGTACTCAGTCCCTTTTTGGGAAAAGTGACGTATTCCTGCTGAATCTTAGCTTCCCAAACGGGACTTTGATATTAAACCAAAACCATAATAATCTTAGACAATTCAATTTTGAATTGATAGTAATTTTACAATAAAATACAAAAAAAAAAAAAATTGTAATATATTTTACCTTGGCAGGTGCAGACAACAGCCCTGATGCAAGTCCAGCAATAAGGCGGCCCAATAAAATCATTAGATGTGACGAAGCTGTAGCAATTAATATCCAACCGGCAATTAACGGTATTACCGACAACATAAGAGTAGGCTTCCGTCCGAAATAGTCACTCATTCGACCCGAAAAAAATGAGCCAACTGGTGAAGCAGTACTGGGAATACTAGCTGTAAAATTGAGAAAGCAAGGTTAATTTATGAATATGTACATAAAACCGTAAATTAAATTTAACTGACCAATCCATGCGCCCATTGCTACATCGATGGCTAAAGGATCTGTAGAATTATATAATTGTGGTAATATAACTGCTGAATATCCAATTGCCGTTCCCAAAGCGGCGTTTATCAAAAGTATGCAACATGTTAACATGATCTGCGTTTAAAAAAAAATTTTATTAGTAGAAGTTTAGTTGTATAGAGTCGGTTGACCTTTTACTGTCTTTTACGTTTTAAGGTTCCCTGAGCCCAAAAAAGTGATTTTCGTAATAGTGTCTATCTGTCTGTCAGTCTGTGTCCTCTCTATCCAGATGATTTTCCAGATGGCATAACCAATCGAACTGAAAAGTCATATGTAATCTCTTCTCATAAATTGAGAGGATCCAGTGAATTTTAGTTCAAATCGGCCAACCGGAAGTGGCCAATCCCGTGGGCCAGAATTTTTTTTTCCAAATATCTCAAAAAGTATACGGTTAAACTATACACCTCTAATTTTTTTTACAAATTTTTTACAAGCAAGTAAATAATTTATAGATTGATCGTAACCCGTTTTTGTTTTAAACTTCTGTTTCAACGATTGTGCTTGCATATTCAAATTTAATTGCAATGTACCACGTCAAGACTAATTACCTGATTCCAAACACCTTTTCTTGACGATTTCAACACGACTGGCTTATTTACCCCAGTGTCGATTTGGTTTAGTAATTTTGATCCCAATTCGAAATTAGTAATCAGTTTTTTATCATTGTTGGCTATAATTTTTGGTAAATTACTTTTTGGCAACATCTTGAATTGTTCCTCATTTTTCCTGAAATATAAAACAAATAGAAAGTCAATTAATATTAAGATTAGCGCTTCTCTGTCAGAGGAGTTGTTTCATTTAAATACAAAAAACAAAAAACTGCGAATGAAGGCGAATCCTTACCGCATTTTCACATAATAGATATTGTTAAAATATGCCGTACTGTACCATATGCCGTACCGAAAAATGCCGTTCTATTATATTCTTTAATGAAATGTATCAAAATGAGCTGGACCCGCACAGAAGAGTGATGGAAATTTGTTTTTAAAAATATGATTTGCAAAAAGTTGAACTGTAAAAGGTTGAATTTAAAGGGTAGAAGGTTTATAAGTAACGGTATTTTATCCATTAAAATCCATTCTCAATATAATATATAATATAATATATATTATAAGACAGGATACATTTGTAGCGTTGATCGAATACTCAAATTCACCCAGCGCCAACGAAGAACATGCGTTTTAGAATATAGGTAGGAGTCTGAAAATTGTACATCATGTTATCTTTGTTCTTAGTACTTTCATTTGTATAAAAAATTCCTAGTGGTTGGACCTTGACCCCGAAATCCGAATATAAAGGACTGAAACCTTATGAGGTGATTAGGACTTCGGTCCTGAAAATTAACTAAACTTTTAAATCAAGTTGAATTCAGCTGAATTTTCAACTCAATTTACAACTCAACCTCCAACCCAATCGCAACGCAATCGCTAAATTAAACGCTAACTTAACCATCTACTTAATTACCAAACCATAGTTAACCCCAAATCAACCCGCAAATAATTTCCCAATCGAACCGCTTACTTAACATCAACGTAAGCTAACTTAACCTTAACCAAACTTCCCTTGAACTTAGCTATAGCCAAATCTCAACCCTCCACTCAATTCCACACTTAATGGCCAACCCAATCCCAAAATCAACTCGATACGAAAGCTACATGGGTGTATGAATTCAACTAAAATCAACTCAATATAACTTCCCACTAAGCCTTAAACTCGACCCTAACTTAAACCCTAAAACAAAACCACTTACTCAAATCCAACTCAACTTCAACTCAAACCCTATTCAACCTTAATTCGACCTCAAGTCAACCCAACCCTAAACTTGACCATAACTCAACTCCAAATCAACCTTCAACTCAATCCCAGTTTAACCCTCAACTCAACCCAAACTCATCGCTCGAATACTAATAGATTACGTGAACTCAACAATCTAATGTCCACTGCAATGCCCGACTCATCCCCATAATAACTCTCAACGCAACCCTTAACTTAATGCCCAACTCAATCCTCAAATCAACACTATCCGAAAAATTAAATGCGTACATGAGCTCAACTTAGAACCAGTCAAGCTAACTTAATACTCAAATCTCAATTGAATCCCCAAATAAAGCTCAATTAACTCCTTCAACCCCAAAGTCAGCACCCTCTCAATCTCCAAGTCAACATGTTCCGAAAAAATTCATCCGTACTTAAACTCAACTCAAGGTAATTTCCAATTCAAGCCACATGTCTCCCCAAATAAATCCGAAACTATACCCTCACTAAATATGAACTCAAGTCCCAATTCAAACCTCAACTTAACCTCAAACACAATATCTAATCTAACACGGTCTGAAAACGGCTTGTGTCATTCAGACCAGAATTTTGCCTCAAGTGGTACGTTTCCCCAAAACTGTCCCCAAACTCTCCCCAAATAGAACTCTATCCCAACTCAACTCATAATTCAATCTTCAACTCAATCCCTAAAATAAACCGTCGCACCATCATACCATTAAACTATCATTCGATCATACCGTTATTGCATCATGCCACTATATCATTATACCATCGATGGTACTATCGTACCAGAGTCAGACGTGTTTTCTAAGCTTTAATTTTTTGTTTTAATATTTTTTTTCGTCATTTTTTTCGAAATTCTAAATTGTCCGTTGCAAATTTAACATAATGCCGAAAGCGGGAACCTAACATTGTAAAAGCTAAAAAAAACTTTATCATATAACAGTTCGGTTCAGTGTCAGTTAATTTGTTGAATTAGAAAAAATGTCAATTTGAGGTAGTGTCCATCTATATCTTGTTTTCGAAGTGCAATGCGAGGCCTGTGAAAAATAATCTACATAGAACGTTTAATGTCACAAGAAACGTTTCAATCAAACATCGATCCCCATCGACAAATTATCACTGAGGAAAATTTAAAGAGAATCAAAATGAAAACTTTAACTCGTCCATATGGAAAACACCATTTTTATAAGTTTAATGAGCAAAAGGTGTACTTATAACTTATAATACCAAGGAGGAATTGAAAATCGACCTAACCGAAGAGATTGATGGTGCCATCGCGAATAATGAAAATTCCTAAGAATATACGATTAAAATAATAGTTTGATTAATGCATTTAGCGTTAAATGTTTATAATCGAATTTGCAATGTTGTTTTAATTTGTGTTTAATAAATGTTGGTCACCTTTTGGACTCTCCATTATGAATGAGCTACTGCTCAAAATAGAGTGTTCCAAAAGCCACATATACATATATAAATATAAGTACATCATATACATGCATATATAAACAATTTTACCATCATATCATCATACCAACATTCCATTATACCATTACATTACACCATCACACCATCACACCATCATAACATCGTGGTACCATCATGCCCTCATATATACCATCGTAAAACACACCATCACACCACCACACCATCAAACAATCACACCATCATACCATCATACCATTACACCAATAAACCATTACACCATCATACCATCATACCATTACACCATCTTCCCATCATTCCATCATACCGCCATTCCATCATACCGCCATACCACCACACCACCATAACATTATAACATCATAACATCAAAGCATCATAACATCATAACATCATACCATCATACCATCATACCATCATACCATCATACCATCATACCATCATACCATCATACCATCATACCATCATGCCATCATACCATCATACCATCATACCATCATGTCATCATGTCATCATGTCATCATGTCATCATGTCATCATGTCATCATGTCATCATGCCATCATGTCATCATACCATCATACCAAATATATGACCTAGTAGCTTGAGAATTTCTTATTGGTACCCTAGTGTCCGATTTGTGTTTACTTATGCGATTTAGTCCGGAGTTCTATCTTTTAGTTGACTAAAAATTCTTTTAGGTGGATTTCCAGCCGAAAAAGTAATTTGGCAATTTATATTGAAATTCCGAAAAATTTTTGAAAGATGTTCACTCAGACCTTTCACATATATAATGGATTTGTATGTTAGAAATTATATGAAGGCAAATGGAAAATTATCCAGCTTTACAGAAAGGAAAATATTTTTGACATCTATTTATTCCCCAGTCATATTATCAATAATGCCAGGTCTATTTTTATGAACATTGAACCACACATGCCGTTTAATAACAGAATTCAAAATTTGGTTGAAAATTTCAAACGAAAAATTCTTACCGTGGAAATCGAAATTACTTTTTGGCGATAAAAGCAAACTGGAAGACTTTGTTATTGACATACAATTTTTAAACGACTTTTATTCTATGCAAGCACGATTTTCTAAAAATTCACTTCAATCTCAACTGAATATTGTAAATAGAAAATTTAATGCATTGGTTAATCAACATATCCCTGTGTGTGATATTGCAAATGCAAACGGTTGTCGCAATATCACTAACATTGGATGTTCCGAACAATGTTTTGGAGATTGTTAGTTTAGGGCCAAAATTTAATTTACCCTATTTTAATAAGACACATATACGTAATTTGAAGGTGTTGTCCCAAACGTTCCACCCTGAGATTTATGAACTGTTACTGCACATGTCGATACCAAAGGCAGGTGATTCCGTTTTTTGACGATGGTTTTGGAATAGATGATGTTTTTCGCCCGAGAGGTACTCCCTCCCAACCGATTAATATTATTAGCTTACATCTAAGCAGCTGCTTTCTTTCTCGTTTTTCAATGGTCACCCATACCCGTGTTTCCTCGCCATAGCTATCAAACTCAACAAGGGTAACTTTGCCTAGAGCACCGTTTACTAAGCCGTTCTATATTAGAGAATAATGTTATTTCATAAGGCAAACCTCCAGTGTCGATAACCGACGTAAATGAGTCTTGTTCTTCATTTTGACAACCAATGTAAATGTCCTTTGCTACCGATACAATCTGGTTTTCTGCAGCATTCAAAATTGACTGATTATTTTAATTCGAGAAAAACCTTGACTCAATCAAATTTAGTTCCGATTCTTCTAATGGCATGCTATTGCCAATTTTAGTTAATAGTGTTGAGACAATTGCACTAGCTTGGGACATAATTTCTTCCAATTCGTAAAATTTGAGGTCACGCCACAAAGTGGGCCTATGTAATTCGTTGTTTTATTTGTCTATAAATTGGTGAAACTCGAAAAAAGTATTCCTTCCTTTCGATTTTATCACTTCGGATAGCCGTCTTGGCACTGAGTCTATTAAATTCCTTATGAAATTTGTAGGCATATTGTTCTACACCTTTACTATTGTAATCTACGTTTCATCTTCCGTTCTTCCAACCTCATATGGTATTTTACGTTTGATGTAAGCCCAAACGTTCTCTATGACATTTAGGTCAGGACTCTGTGGTGGCTATTCTAGAATAATTTGTCCGATATCTTTAAAAAAATTAAAGACGATTTTTCCACAAGGTTGACCACGTAGACTGGCATATGGTCAAGTTATCCAAAAATATAAGCAAGACCTTGTGGACATCTCTGTGATCGGAGATACAACAATTTTTAAAACCAATAAAATTATTAAAAATTCTAAATTCTGTGAAGTATAGTATAGTTCATCACAGTTGGATAATATTATCCACGTAGACTGGCATATGGTCAAGTTATTTAAAAATATAGGCAAGGCCTTGTGGACATCTCTGTGATCGGAGATACAAAAATTTGTAAAACCAATAAAATTATTGAAAATTCTAAATTCTGTGAAGTATAGTATAGTTCATCACAATTGGATATGGCTGGCCACGTAGACTTGCATATATCAAAGTTATCCAAAAATATAGGCAAGACCTTGTGGACATCTCTGTAATCGGAGATACAACCATTTTTAAAACCAATAAAATTATTAAAAATACTAAATTCTGTGAAGTATAGTATAGTTCATCACAATTGGATAAGGTTGGCCAAGTAGGTTGGAATATATCCAAGTTATCCAAAAATATAGGAAAGACCTTGTAGACATCTCTGTAATCGGAGATACAAATATTTTTAAAACCAATAAAATTATTAAAAATTCTAAATTCTGTGAAGTATAGTATAGCTCATCACAATTGGATAATATTATCCACGTAGACTGGCATATGGTCAAGTTATCCAAAAATATAGGCAGGACCTTGTGGACATCTCTGTGATCGGAGATACAACAATTTTTAAAACCAATAAAATTATTAAAAATTCTAAATTCTGTGAAGTATAGTATAGCTCATCACAATTGGATAATATTGACCACGTAGACTGGCATATGGTCAAGTTATCCAAAAATATAGGCAGGACCTTGTGGACATCTCTGTGATCGGAGATACAACAATTTTTAAAACCAATAAAATTATTAAAAATTCTAAATTCTGTGAAGTATAGTATAGTTCATCACAATTGGATAAGGCTTACCAAGTAGACTGCTACGCCTAGCTGCTCGCTCCAATACACTCTCAATTAGCAATACTTCAACAAGACAAGAAGAAAAATTTTATTTGGCCTGATTGTCAAGCAGCTATGGATAAAACCAAAGTTGCCTTGGCTCAGGTAACAGTTCCTGCCCCATCCCCTGGAGCGTGGAAAACTGCGCTCGGGGCTGTGTTGGAGCAGTATAACAAAGGATGTTGGGAACCATTGGGATTTTTCTCCAAAAAGCTCTTCCCACCCGAACGTAAGTATTCTGCCTTCGACCGTGAGTTCCCTGCAATATATTGCGCCATCAAGCATTTCAGATGCTTCGTCGAAGGTAGAGTATTTACTACCTTACCGACCATAAACCGCTGACTACTGCCATGTCTTCAAAGTTGGAGCGAAGTCCCCGCCAGGCTCGTCAGTTAGATTATATATCTCAATTTACGTCCGATATACAGTTTATCAAAGGTGTAAGTAACGTGGTAGCAGATACGTTATCAAGAAACGACGAAAATGAACTATATCATATCAGTCACGAGTTAAAAACACTTCTAAACACCAGTCATCCAGGTTCTAAATTAAAACTGCAAAAGATCCATCATTCTGCCTTCAAACTAGCAGTCTGGTGTGAGACATTAACGAGCATTAATCGTCCGTATATACCATCAGAACTACGTCTGGAAGTATTCCAGAAACTTCACGGTTTATCCCACCCCGGAATACGGGCATCGCGTAAACTGGTATTATAAAAATATTTCTGGCCTAGTATGAATTTAGACACGGGGTGTTGGTCCAAACCCTGTATCGCCTGCCAGAAGTCAAAGGTCTATCGACACACGCGGCCTGAATGCGGCCGTTTTGATGTTCCTTGTGGCAGGTTTGAGCACATTTATATCGACTTGGTTGGACCACTACCTACGTCAAATGGTTATACATGCCTATTGACCATAATTGACCGGTTTACGCGGTGGCTGGAAGCTATTCCTTTGGTGGATATGCGAACAAAAACGGTAGTGCATGCATTCGTAGACCAGTACATCTTGAGATTCGGTGTATTACTCGAGATAAGGACTGGTCAAGGTAGTCAGTTTGAAAGTAATCTCTTTCAGGAATTTAACCAACTGTTAGGTTAAGACAGAATACGGACTACGACTTATTATCCACAGGCAAATGGAATTCATAATAATGAAAATCTTAGCAACGTCGCAAAATTCCATTACCTGAATTCTTGCATTCGCGATGGAAAGGCAATTAAATTGATTGAATCTCTCTCGCTTTCAAGCGAAAATTATCCAATCGCTTAGGGAAAATTATCCGATCATTACAATAACGAGATTGTTATTCAAAAAACACACGCAAAACGTTTATATGAAATTAAAAAACCTATAGAAAATTTATCATCGTCCCTGCAGTCGTTTATCGACGTAGCAGTAAAGCATTACGACGCACTTAAATCATTGAAGGTTCCAGTCAACAATTGGGATAACTTCCGCGTTCATCATTTAAACGATCGTCTTGATGATTCATCGCGCATCGAAATTATTAATAAATCGTCGCTTACTTCCATAATGAAATTCGAGGAATTTATCGCAATTCTTCAGCATCGTTGTAAGATTCTGGATGCAAAGCGATCTGCCTGATTGAGTAATAATTGTTCGTCCAACCAATATAAAAGTAAATCGACATTTTCTAATGATCGACATAATAAATCATTTTCTACTGATCAGTTCTCAGTAGGACAACAAAAGCACTATTTGCGCCAAACTCGAGTTGCATTTATTGCAAGGGAAATTATTTAATTGATTGTTGCATGAAATTTAAAGATCACAAGTTATCTTGCTACCCACCACTAGCTATCAAGCTACCCACCGTACGTTAGAATGTCAAAAACCAAGTTGTCCCTTATGTCCGTTAAAACATCATTGGTTACTTCATTTCGGTCGTTCAAATCATTACAGGTCGCCAATTAGTTTGCCACAGAATACATCAAAATCTGCTTCCCAACCCAGCAATCAAACGTCAAATGATCAACCATCGTCATTAAAACAATCATCAAATGATTCTGTAATAAATTCAAAAGTTTATTCTTCGAAGAAGGTCCCACATCTAGGAGGTTCATCTAATTCTCAAATATTACTGGCCACTGCAGTAATTGGGATTCGAAATTCTATTGGGCATCGTATAAAATGACGGGCAATGCTCGATTTTGGATTACAAGCGAATTTCATAACATCGAAGAAAAAGGTCAACATTCGTGTTGAATCTCGCACATCCAAATTTCAAGTCCATCTTGATTGTTACGTTAAATCCAAAATCTCAAATTTGACACCATCAACCCCAGTGTACATCGATAAAAATCAAATATCGGAGGGAATTTAACTCGCCGATCCCTATTTCTTCAAGCCTGACACCGTCGATCTATTAATCGGAGCTGAATATTTTTCAGACATAATAAAATCAAATGAAATAAACATTAACCAGGAAATTCCGTTACAAATCCTGGAAAAATCCTGGAAAACAGAAAATGTTGAAAACACCCAAAAATTATCAATTGAAGAAAAGTACTGTGAAAAGTTGTATTCAGAATCAGTCGTTCGAAATGAGAATGGGAGATACATGGTTTCACTTCCGATTAAATCGAACATTATCCAGTTAGGTGATTCGTCGGATATTACCCTACGGCAGTTTAAATACCTTGAAACCCGGTTAATTCGTAATCCTGAACTTCGACTAGAATATAATGCTTTCATGAACGAATACCTCAAACTTGAGCACATGGAAGAAGTAATTAACCCCGAGATAACAAATTTCACGTTTAACAAAACTTTTTATTTACCACATCATTCAGTTGTAAAGGAATCAAACTCAACTACTAAAGTAAGAGTTGTTTTTAATGCTTCGTCAAAAACTTCATCAGGGCTTTCACTTAATGATTGCTTAATGGTAGGCCCAACAATTCAAAGCGATTTATATTCAATAATAACCAGATTTCGAAAACATCAGATTGCTATAACGGGTGATATAGCCAAAATGTACCGGCAGGTCCTTATAAATCCCAATCATTAGGATTTTCAACGAATATGGTGGCGTGATTCCCCGGACAAACCAATTCGATGTTATAAACTTCGTACAGTAACGTATGGCACTGCTAGCGCCCCGTTCCTGGCAATCAGGACACTCTTTCAACTCGCAAAAGATGCTGAGTCCGAATTTCCCACCACGGCAAAAATCCGTACAGAAGATTTTTACGTCGATGGCGTTCTTATACCGGGTCGGATACTGAAGAAGAGGCAATCAATCTAAAAAATAACCTCGTTAAATTATTATCCCGCGGTTGTTTCAAGTTACGAAAAATTCAATCTAATAATCCTAATATTTCGTCTAAACAGGATTCCTCGGGATTCCATCAGTGATGTGTTTAACTTCTCATTTCAACAATATTCTATTAACGAACGTAGCACAAAGAGATCAGTTCTATCGGACATTGCGAAATTGTTCGATCCACTGGGATTGTGCACACCAATCGTTTTTGTTGCTAAATCTTTTATGCAAGTATTATGGTCATCAAACTATCAATGGAATGATCGGCTTCCTGTTTCTCTTCGTGACTATTGGAATGAGTTTAAGCTATAACTCCTTTCCATTGATAAAATAACGATTCCCAGATGTATTATTGCACCGTCGCCAAAATTAATTGAACTACATGGATTTGGAGATGCATCCGAAAAGGGTTATGGATGTGTCATCTATGTTCGAACTATTGATAAAGCCGGTAATTGTTTCGTGAAATTTGTATCTTCGAAAAGTCGAGTGGCTCCTTTAAAAAAAAACACAAACAATTCCCCGACTGGAATTATGTGGTTCATTGCTGCTCTCACAATTAACACACAAGATCGTCCATGCTCTTGATTTAAAACTATATCAACAATATTTTTATGGACAGATTCTCAAATTACCCTACATCGAATTAAATCAGTACGTCGCAAACCGAATATCGCAAATACAAGATTTAACTTCGCAAGACAATTGGTATTATGTACCTTCGTCAGAAAACTTGGCAGATATGGCGTCTAGAGGATTGATGCTGTCTGAGTTTGTGAAAGCTCAAACCTGGTGGACAGGTCCAATATTTTTAAATTCTCCAAACATTATTATACCTGAACAACCCAGTTTAAAAATCTCGTCCGATCAATTGGAAGTACGAAAAACCAACATTCAAGCTCAGTTATCGACTACTCAATCGTCAATGCCACTTGAAATGTTATTATTTGTCGCCATGAAATGTTATCGCCATGAAATGTAGATCGCCATGAAATGATATATTTATTTTTAGATATTGGTTATTTGTAGTTAATTATTATTATAGCCAAGGGTGAAGAGTGGCCTACGCTTCTTAACGCAATTTCTTGCGTCGACTAAAGCGCCTATTTGGCCCTCGCCATTTACCCACCTTATATTGCAAAGTTAATTGCAGCTTGGTTTCAGCGGGGTGGCTCCTTGTTTTTAGAAGAAACTAATTAATTTAGTTGATCACTCAACTAGATCCAAATTTATTCTTTTTTTTGTTTACAAAATTTTACAGTTTATATACTTAAATTTAATGTGTAATTTATTCTCTGATTGAAATTTACTTTACTTATTAATTTGTTTAATTGACAAAATTATATTCAATATTAAAATATTCGATCAGCGCATTTATAATTTATTACACTAACAATTGTATTTGCACGCGTTTAATTTTATTACATTGATTACAACAATAACATCTTTGTACACGCGCTTATTGAAATAAAAATGTATGATTATATTTCAACATTGCTGATTCAAATTTTACTATCACTAATTACACTAACAAATAATATACTACTTATATTTCCCATTTACAAACGATTGGAATGCGTTTGTTTGTTTACTATATGAAATGAGAAATGTAATATGTCATTACACCCTTCTCCTTTTGGAAAAAAAAAAAAAATTTTATATTTTTTTTTTTTTTGTTAATTTGTAATTTTTAGTTTTAATCTATTATTATGTATTTCTTTTATTCTACCATTAATATCTAATACAGAGTTTACACCTTTCCTTTCTATTATTTTATATGTTCCTAAATATGGACTTTCATATTTTCTTCTATCTTCTTTCTTTATGTATACAAAATCACCTATTTTTAAATTAATACCACAGACAAATTATATACAGATATGGAAAGTTCATACTACTCAAATGTATATGAATGATATTACTTACAATTTTCGAACAGTTGCCAGAAGTAACACCCGAGAACGAGAGGTTTGTATCGTTTACTTTATAATGTTTTCTCTTTCTAGTTTCGCACAGTTAAAATGCAATCGTAATTGTGTTAGCAAGATCGTTTTTTTTATATATACATACGAGTATGTACATACATAAATGAAATATATTTGTTCTACTTTATCTAATGTTTTCATGCATTTAACCATTTCAAAAATTTCGTTTTTAAAATACAAGAACAATTTTATATTTGTTAATTGTTGGTACATTTAACGTTTCCATAAATTTCGAGGTATTTAATACGACATTAATTTAATTTAGACTATCACAAAATCATTTCCACAAGTTTATTTAAAAAATAATAATTTTCCGAACAAATGCTAAATTCATTATTTGTAATACATTGATAATAAACTAATTTATTCATACGTACATATAAATCAAAGCTTTAATTTATGTGAAGAAATGTACCAACTTTCTTCTCGACCTTAGTATTTTATGATTTCCATAAGGACATTGTGTGTGTATGCTTCGTTACAATTTTAATGGATTATTTGGTTTTCATATGGATTTGCTCGCTTTACTTTTAGGTACATCAAAAACCAAAACAAATGGTATAGTCTAGTAATTGTATTTTGAGAATCCATTTTTGTTGAGTTATATTATATTAGTATTAGTGTTATGTCGCCGATACAAACACGATATGAAATAAATATTCAAATTTTCTATTAAAATATTTATTATATAAAACTGACTTACACACTGACGCAAGTCAATGTACATTTGTTTTATGATATCTGGCTTGAATGAGAACCGCAAGGCTTGTACGAGACATACATTATACATTTTTGTGTACAATACATTTTTGTAGTAGGGATTTTTCATTCATTATGATTCGTTATGTAACTGTTTTCATATGATGTAACAAAAATCATTTCGCTTAAATTTTTTGAAGTCAACGTATTTTATTTTGGAATCTACCTTTTATTTTTGTTGATGTGTATATGTTTAGAAAATTTAAATGCATTTAGCATTGCTTATACGTGCATACATCTAGACGTATATGTGACCTTGAAAAAATTAATATTTCTGTTTTATAATTTTTATTTCGATTTTTATGAATTTATGCTTAATTGATGATGAGATTGGCTCTCAAAATTAAAATTTATAGAGAAATTCTACAAAGGGACGTCGACGAGTAACTTTCTTACTTTTGGTTTTAGAGTAATAATGGACCTTTAAATTTGACGGCCAATCTAGAGGGACGGATTCTGATTGCATTTACATACACTGTATCAAAAAATTGTCCGTACAGCACTCGGTTCAGAAAACATTGATAAAAAAAACAATTACAAATCAAACAAAAATTCAGTTTTAATTTTTTTAAACTCAAATTACATTTAGGAACCTGAAAATAATAATAATCATGATATAAATTAATTTACTTTCACGTTTGATATGATTTACTATTTAAACCGCCTAAAACGATGTCAAATAATTGTCCGTACACACTAAGAAATTGAAGTTTCATAATTTGATTACCATAATCTACAATAGTTGTGCAAACTCGATAAACATGAAATATAAAAAAGAGACAAAGTTTAAGTGAAATAGAATTATTTACATATTCTATTTTGATGGCAATTTAATCGCTATCGCGATAATCGTTTTGTCTGTCAATGATATAATACCAGTATCATATTCTAGAATTATTATTCTACATAAATTTAAAGCCCGAATCCCGTAAAAAACACCTCTTTAAAAAAAATTAATTTTACTCAAATATACAAAGAACATTTTTAAATTGATTATGTATACTGTCTCAAAAAATTGTCCGTACACTCCTCAGTTAAAAAAACATTGATAAAAAATACAATTACAAATCAAACAAAAATTTCAGTTTTTGTTTTTTTTAAACTCAAATTACATTCAACAACCTGAAAAAATACTAATTATCATGATGCAAATTAATTTACTTTTACGTTTGATAAGATTTACTATTTAAACATCCTAAAACGATCTCAAATAATTGAGGGGTATAGAATCAATGGCGGCAATCGCCATTTTTTTCATTTTTAAGATATTTGATGAAAACTGTTTTGGACATTTAGAAATAAATTGAAGAAAATATTTAATGTTCAAAATTTACCTAATTTTATATATTTTCATTATATTATATCGATTAGGCTCAAAGCTGACTATTAGCGTTGTAAGTTTCCGGTTTTGATACCAAGTAGGGAGGTTGTCGTATTTGTTATTAATAGAATGCACAAATAATTTAGTTTTCTTGTTTTTAAGTAAAAATATAGATTATTTATGTTTAAAATTAAATTATATTTTATTCAAACTTATAAAAAATTCCAATTATATATGGCGGGAAAATATATATAAACATTATTTTAATCAAATTTCAAGTACAATAAACATTAGTAGATTAAAATTCATGATAGTTCAGGTACGAAATCACATTCCTCGGCTTTATTAAAGACGTTTGTTTTACTCGAATCTTCATAAGATTCGTTAGCACTCAATAATTCTTTGTAGTATTTAAGGTTGCTTATCACTTGCCAGCTTGGTCCATAGTGCTTGAGTAATAAATTGCTTACATCCCGCAGCTTGAGTGGATTTATATGTTTTGCACTGGCTTTGATTTCATCGGTTTTTTTTGCCAATGTCGATTTTCCCACTTTTGTAATTGATTTAAAGACACAAAAGTCATTTTTATAATGAATTTTACCTCTAATTCAAACATTATTTGATGCTGCTGGTCGTTTTAAATAGTATCGTTTACATTCCTTAAATCGGAAGTGCCATGATCCTGGTGGCTTTATATTTTGTTGTGTGGCACTTTTCCAATCCATATTCACTCAGTCTTCTCCCAAATGCACTATAGTGGCAGATTCCGCAAAAATCACAATACATTCTGTAGGATCCGAAATTACTTCTCTTTGTCTTATTTTTTTTTCGATATGGCCAAATACCCTATCCGATGGTTAAAATGAGTGTCCGACAATAGGAAAAACCAATTCTATATTTCGAATGTTTGGAGGTGCCTTGAACGATAACCATTTACGACACATTTCATGAATAGAGTTCTTGTTTTGGCCGCTACACCCGTCTGCGACAAGACGGGTAATTTTATGTGAATTATCAATTTGAATTTTATTTAGACAATCAAAGACAGCTGATGCTATTTCGTTGGATCCTTTGTCGAATTCGTCTTCGGTCCAATAGTATGAAAACACATTTTCCTTTAATAAATTCGATTTCGAAGAGCCCTTTACAATTACAAAATTGTACATGTATAGCTGTCTCGAATAATACGCCGTTTGATCAGGCACTTTCAGTAAACAAAGATTTTTTTGGCAATCGAATGAAAGCGTTATTATTTCAGGATTTTCTTCCAGTAAAAGTTCAAAGAAACATTTTGCTTTTAAATTATGGACTTTCCTCTCAGATAGAATCCTTTCTTTGCTTGCAGGATCCGTTGCGTTTTTTATGCGCTCCGTTAACTCTAAGCATTTTGAACATACATCTGTTCGAGGTGTACTAAAACTTAAATTGTACCTAGTATCAAATATCATACGAAAATACTATATGATGACTTAATTTATAAATATTCCGGCGACTGAGCAATACACATCCTATACATTTTGTTAATATTCAATTCGGATGGCAAGTACATTTTACAACTCTCGGATCGGCAATAATGAGATTCAACGCATTTGAATTGATTAATAAACTATTGTACTGCAGTGCGCTGTTCGCGATAATTAAATTCCTTACGATTACTACCTCTGGTTTCAACAGGGATATGGCCCTAGTTTCAAAATGTTTTCATCACCCAATTTAACCTATGTTTAGTTATACCTAGAGGGTGCTTTTTCCCGGTTTTTTTTTGTTCCCGGGAAACGGGAAATTTGAAACCAATTTCCCGGGTTTCCCGGGAATCCCGAGAAATTAAAAATAAGAGAAATAATACATTAAATTTATTTCAAAATATAAAAATAAAATAAAATCATAAATTACGAATACACTGTGTACTATACTATACACATATTAACACAACATAAAATGTATATTAGTTTTATATCAACGATGTTCATTTCTTTGAGCCAAAATTAGACGAAGCCGAAAATACCCTTTCACTTTAGGTTGGATGGTTATTACAGCATCGAGGAACTGCAGGTTCAACACTTCTGTAGATTTGTTGTAATGTTTCCCATATTTCCGTATATTTAACGAACGGCACAAGATCTTGGTTTGTTCGTTCTTTAATGCGACGTGATAAAACTTCCAATAACTCTGTTGAAATATTATCTTCATTTGCACGTAAAGATTCAAACAAAAACTTTAAAATTACATCAGCTGTAACCAAATTTGCATCACATCTTCCCAAAGCTTTGACAGCTAACTTAAATGGTAAAAGCGCATTGAAAATATTCAACAATATTGGGATATAATTGTCATTCATTAATATTAGGGATCCCCAATCTTTCAATCATGATCACAATGCAATTCGATTTGGTCTTACAATCCAAAAGCAAACTTAATTGCATTCCGTAATTTTGCTTGACATACTCTTGAAGAATTGAATGTCTTTTCGGTGACATTTTAAAAATTTTTACAATTTTTCTTACTATTTTCAATGCACTATTAATATCGTCACGTTCACATTTCGGGGCTATATCGTCGTTTGATTGATCATCATTATCAGATTCAGAATATTCTTTTCTTTGGTACTGGAGCTATATTTATTTTCATCATTATTTTAACATAATTGCTGGGTATATTCAGACAATGCTCGAAATTTTAACATCACGGCAGTACCATCTGTGGTTGATGCGACTACATCTGTTGATTTTATACCAAAATCAAATAGTTTTAAATTAACCAGTTTAAGTGTTTTATCAGCTGTACAAGCTCCTTCAATTTTTACTAATCCTAAGTTATATATTGTTTGTCAAAATGGATATTTATTTTTAAGTAGCGCCGATTCCGTAAACTCGCCCATTCATCTAATGTCAGGCTGAATTTTCCATATTTATCTTAATGAAATTTAATTTTTCTTACAATATCAGATTTTGCAATTACATAGAATTCGTGAATCAGTTTCATTTTATTAGTTTTTCCTTTTGGTAATCTACATATATTGCCTATCATGTAGTGATTGGCGAATAAATTAACTTAAGTTTATACCGTGGATTGAACAACCATCAAGTGCAGCAAGTTTTGCCACTATTTCTGCCAAAGATTGCTTTTTTACTAAAAATGAAATTATAGTTTGTTTCGTAGAATTTGATAAAACTTTTTCTAATCTGATTTTGCCACCTTCTTGATCGTCATTTGTATTTCGTGTATGTACGTGTTGCAAACGCCTTATTAATCCGCTTGTTGACGAACCCTTGCAACTATATTGTGCTAATTGATAGAAAAAGGCCGTGTGTCAATTGATTAACAAATAGAGAATAGACAAAAAATCCCGAGAATTTTTAGTTTTTTTCCCGGGAAACGGGAAACAAAAAATTAGGAAATTTCCCGAGAATTCCCGCCCGAGTATTCCCGGGAAGAACCCTCTAGTTATACCTAACATTTTTAGAAACGAATTTTGACATACGCGTACGTTTTGTTTGTCCTGATCGCGTACGAAACATCTTATGTGAGTTGTTTTTGTTGAATATTTTTAATTTTTTGGCCGTCGGCGTTTTGTATCGCCTATTGTTCAATGGGTAGTGATGATTGAATCTTGGATTAGTTTATCTGGTGTTGCATAAAATTGTTTATTAAACACATGAATGTCAAGCATTTTTAACAATCTGCACTGATATGTACCCGATATGTTCCCACACTGCGGATAGGTGGGCAAATTTTTCGAAGAATACTTAAAACATTAAAAATTAAAAAGATAATGAACACATTAAGTTCATTAATTGATAATAATCTACAAAATATATTTTGACTAACCTTAGTTATTTTGCAATATTACGTTGCCATTTCGATTCTTGCCTTATTCGTTTTCTTGCCTTTGACGGTGATACCGGTGACGCATTTTTTTCCATTATTTTATTAACAATTTATTATATAAAATTAATTAAATATAAAAATTTTTTCACACTAAAATAATCTTTCTAGAACTACACGTGTCTCGATTAAGAGAGAATAACAAGAATTTCGTTAAAAAAATTAATATTGCACAATTAACTGTTTTTCACCGAAATAATTCTCTACAATTGTTTCGATTTGTTAAAAAGGAGATTGCCGCATTTGATATTGAGTTGTAATAGGAGATTGTCGGTTTTAAATTTAACGCTACATTTCCAACTCAAATTTTAATGTGATTCTGCCGTTTTTGAAACAGAGTAATAAAAGGACATGATAGAGGATCGATTATTGAATAATATGACATGCCAAACTCATTTTAAAAAAAAATGGAGATTGCCGCCATTGTTTTACAACCCTCAATTCTCCATACACTTGCACTTTTGTGAAAATTAAGATAAATTACGAAATTTTTTGTTGCGAAAATGTTAATTAGTCGTACTTTTTTCATGGCGAATAATATTACTGCCCAATTAAAAAATGGAGGTGTGGCCAACACACGATTTTCTTTTACGAACAGAGAATTTTGAGAAATTTTATTGTTTTTTATAATTTTTAAATTTTTTTTTTTAATTTTTATTTTTATTTGTTTTTGATTTTGGAAACATTTTATTTTAAGTAGTTTTTTGTAAACCTTATACTTGTTAAGATATTTGCAAAATAAATTTTCTGGACCAAGGGAGTGGCCACTTCCGGTTAGCCGATTTGGAGTAAAATTCATTGGGACCTCCTAATTTATCAAAAAAGCTTAAATCTGAAGTTTCAGTTCGATTGGTTAAACCATCTGGGCTGTAGAGAGGACACAGACAGACTGACAGACAGACACCATTTTGAAACCCACTTTATCGGACTCAGGGGACCTCAAAACAAATAAATCTCTAATTATCTCAAGGTCCAAAATTTTCATGATTACTATACTTTATTTTACTAGAGTAAAAGAAAGTAAAATGTGTGATTCTTTTACCAAAAATAGTACAGAAATTTAAAAGTTGACCATTAAATTGGAAAGTGAAGGTAAAAGTTTATAGGAAATTTCCAAAATAACTAATCGCCCGTGATCTTCGATTCATTATAACACCCAGAACTCCCAAAAAATCAAATCGCTAGAGATTTTTGTTGGGCGTGATCGCAACCGAAAGCTGAACAGACATCAAATCAAATAGAATCGAAGGCATAGTGCTCCAATAATCGCTGCTAAAGTTTATCAAAGCAAAAAAGGAGCGATAAGACCTCAGACAATATGCAATATTTTGCATAAACAAGAGTATCGTCGATGTGCGACACGCAAGAAATGTATTTGCCGATAAATAAAATATTAAAACCACATGGAACATGCATTGGGATATGTGAGTGAGCCCGAAGTGTTCTAGGAAAATGTTATTCCCTCGGACGAAAGTAAATTTAACGTTTTTGGTTCAGATGGGCGAGTTATGTTGTCGCGGAAATCCAACACTGAACTTGAGTAAAACATGGTGGCGGAAGTATAATGGTTTGGGGAGCTTTTAGCTGAAAGGGTTAGGGACATTTGACCTTCATTGAAACCATAATGAATCGGTTTAAATATTTGGATATTTTGAAGGATAATTTGTTAATAAGTGTTGAGAAGGACACGGAATAAATTTTCGTTCCTTATGCCTTGAAGCATTCGTCAAAACTGATCAAGGTATGGCTATTGTACAATGTAAAGTCAATACTTCCTCATCCTCCCCAGTCACCAGATCTCAACCCGATTGATAATTTGTGCCATGATTTGGAGCGAAAGATCCGTGAACAGCAAATTAATGGTAAGGAACAATTAAAAGGGTCGTTGTGAATGAATGGGCCAAAAATTCCACCGAACTAACCCGGAAGTTGGCTTTCTTATTGAAAAGAAAGTTGCAAAGTGTCATTGCATGAATAGGTTACAACACCAGACCTAACTTTTCTACCAAATTCCCTCATCTTTTTTGTGTGCATGGACAATTATTTGACATCGTTTTAGGCGGTTTAAATAATAAATCATATCAAACGTGAAAGTAAATTAATTTACTCGTATATCATGATTAATAATCATGATATAAATTAATTTACAAGAAAACTAAATTATTTGTGCATTCTATTAGTAACAAATACGACAACCTCCCTACTTGGTATCAAAACCGGAAATCTCCATTTTTTATCCTTAACTTACAACACTAATAATCAGCTTTGAGCCTAATCGATATAATATAATGAAAATTCCTATATAAAATTAGGTAAATGTTGAACATTAAATATTTTCTTCAATTTATTTCTAAATATCCAAAACAGTTTTCATCAAATATCTCAAAAATGAAAAAATGGCGATTGCCGCCATTGATTCTATACCCCTCAATTATTTGAGATCGTTTTAGGATGTTTAAATAGTAAATCTTATCAAACGTAAAAGTAAATTAATTTGCATCATGATAATTAGTATTTTTTCAGGTTGTTGAATGTAATTTGAGTTTAAAAAAAACAAAAACTGAAATTTTTGTTTGATTTGTAATTGTATTTTTTATCAATGTTTTTTTAACTGAGGAGTGTACGGACAATTTTTTGAGACAGTATACATAATCAATTTAAAAATGTTCTTTGTATATTTGAGTAAAATTAATTTTTTTTAAAGAGGTGTTTTTTACGGGATTCGGGCTTTAAATTTATGTAGAATAATAATTCTAGAATATGATACTGGTATTATATCATTGACAGACAAAACGATTATCGCGATAGCGATTAAATTGCCATCAAAATAGAATATGTAAATAATTCTATTTCACTTAAACTTTGTCTCTTTTTTATATTTCATGTTTATCGAGTTTGCACAACTATTGTAGATTATGGTAATCAAATTATGAAACTTCAATTTCTTAGTGTGTACGGACAATTATTTGACATCGTTTTAGGCGGTTTAAATAGTAAATCATATCAAACGTGAAAGTAAATTAATTTATATCATGATTATTATTATTTTCAGGTTCCTAAATGTAATTTGAGTTTAAAAAAATTAAAACTGAATTTTTGTTTGATTTGTAATTGTTTTTTTTATCAATGTTTTCTGAACCGAGTGCTGTACGGACAATTTTTTGATACAGTGTATGTAAATGCAATCAGAATCCGTCCCTCTAGATTGGCCGTCAAATTTAAAGGTCCATTATTACTCTAAAACCAAAAGTAAGAAAGTTACTCGTCGACGTCCCTTTGTAGAATTTCTCTATAAATTTTAATTTTGAGAGCCAATCTCATCATCAATTAAGCATAAATTCATAAAAATCGAAATAAAAATTATAAAACAGAAATATTAATTTTTTCAAGGTCACATATACGTCTAGATGTATGCACGTATAAGCAATGCTAAATGCATTTAAATTTTCTAAACATATACACATCAACAAAAATAAAAGGTAGATTCCAAAATAAAATACGTTGACTTCAAAAAATTTAAGCGAAATGATTTTTGTTACATCATATGAAAACAGTTACATAACGAATCATAATGAATGAAAAATCCCTACTACAAAAATGTATTGTACACAAAAATGTATAATGTATGTCTCGTACAAGCCTTGCGGTTCTCATTCAAGCCAGATATCATAAAACAAATGTACATTGACTTGCGTCAGTGTGTAAGTCAGTTTTATATAATAAATATTTTAATAGAAAATTTGAATATTTATTTCATATCGTGTTTGTATCGGCGACATAACACTAATACTAATATAATATAACTCAACAAAAATGGATTCTCAAAATACAATTACTAGACTATACCATTTGTTTTGGTTTTTGATGTACCTAAAAGTAAAGCGAGCAAATCCATATGAAAACCAAATAATCCATTAAAATTGTAACGAAGCATACACACACAATGTCCTTATGGAAATCATAAAATACTAAGGTCGAGAAGAAAGTTGGTACATTTCTTCACATAAATTAAAGCTTTGATTTATATGTACTTATGAATAAATTAGTTTATTATCAATGTATTACAAATAATGAATTTAGCATTTGTTCGGAAAATTATTATTTTTTAAATAAACTTGTGGAAATGATTTTGTGATAGTCTAAATTAAATTAATGTCGTATTAAATACCTCGAAATTTATGGAAACGTTAAATGTACCAACAATTAACAAATATAAAATTGTTCTTGTATTTTAAAAACGAAATTTTTGAAATGGTTAAATGCATGAAAACATTAGATAAAGTAGAACAAATATATTTCATTTATGGATGTACATACTCGTATGTATATATAAAAAAAACGATCTTGCTAACACAATTACGATTGCATTTTAACTGTGCGAAACTAGAAAGAGAAAACATTATAAAGTAAACGATACAAACCTCTCGTTCTCGGGTGTTATTTCTGGCAACTGTTCGAAAATTGTAAGTAATATCATTCATATACATTTGAGTAGTATGAACTTTCCATATCTGTATATAATTTGTCTGTGTTAATACTTTGAACATTTTTATCTGTTTGTTCTTTTCTATTTATTTTAGCTATATTTAGTAATTCTTTTGCTTTTTTGTGAGCGATTTTTAATCTTAATTTTAATTCTTCAACATAATTTTCTATATTATAAATTGGTTCTTCATTATTTAATATTTCGTTAGGTAACACGCATAATTTACCAAAAATTAATTCAAAAGGAGAGTATCCTGTATCCGTATGTGGAGTTGTATTATATGCAAATACATAATACGGTATCCATATATCCCAATCATAATCTGTTGTGAAAGATAACAAATATTCATTTAGTACTCTATGATTCCTTTCTAGTGATCCTAACGTCTCATGATGATAAGGTGTTGATTTTATATGTTCAATTTTCAATAATTCACAAATATTTTTCATTAATTCATTTATATACTCAGTCCCTAAATCTGTTTTCAGTTTCTTAAAAATTCCGTATTTTAAAATAAATTTTTCTACTAATACCTTTGCTATCGTTTTAGCTTCTTTATTTTCTATTGGGAAAGCTTCAATGTATTTAGTTAGTTCACATTGTATTGTTAATATGTACCTAAAGTCGTTTGATATTTTTAATGGTCCCACTGTGTCTATAGCTACTACTTCAAAACTATTTGTTGGTGTGTCCGTAATCATCAAAGGTTCTCTAATTTTTCTAATCTGCTTATTTCTTGCACACTTATCACATTTTCTGACATAATCTTTTACCATTTTATTCATATTTTTCCATATATATCTTTGTTTTAATTTGCTAACTAATCTTTTGACTCCTGAATGCCCTCCATGGGGTGAATTGTGATACTCATCTATCAATTCTTTCATTTTATTTTCATCATTTATTTTTTGTTGCGCTTTATATATTATTATATTTATACTGGTTTGCTTATTATCATTTATCATTTTTGCATGCATTTTATTATATTTCTCTTTAAATTCACTTTTATTTATGTATTCGAATACTTTATCTTCACTTGCAAGTGCTAATTCTTGAATTCCTGAATCTTTCATCTTGAATATTAGTTTCTCCAAGGTCAAATCTAATTCTGAGTATGGATTATCACCAATTTCTGCAATTACTTTTCTAGGAATTTTATTTCTATATTCAATATTTATTTGCAAACCTTTATTATATCTGGAGTCTTTTAATTTATTTTCTACTTTTTTTTCATTTATTTCTTTATCAGTGGGTACCCTTTTATTATTTATGTTAGCTGTTTGTTCAAATTTTAACCTAACCGCGTTCTTTATATCTGCTATAGAAGTACTGTCCCAAATATGCATATGGCCATACTGCGTAGATGGTTCTGTTTCTTCCAATGTTTGCTTGGTTTTATTTTCCTGTTTTCTTCTAGTTTCACTTCTTGTAATTATCTTTATATGCTTCGTGTCTTCATGCTGTATAGGTATCATTGCTTTTAAGGTCTCAGAATTTATCTGTATCCTAGATAATGCATCTGCGTTCGTATTCATTTTTCCTGCTTTAAAATGTACTTCGAAATCATAATCTTGTAGATCTAATCTAATGCGTGTTAACTTTGATGAAGGATTTTTATGTGTAAATAGGCTAACTAATGGTCTATGATCAGTTACTACTAAAAATTTCTTACCATACAGATATGGTCTATAATAATTTATGGCCCAGTGAATAGCTAGTAATTCTTTAATTATAACTGGCTTGTTTAATTCATGTTTTGTTAATGACCTACTGGCATAAGAGATTGGTAAATCTTTACCTATTTCTCCTTGTGATAGCACTGCTCCAAGAGCAAAATTGGATGCATCTGTGGTTAATATAAACTCTTTATTAAAATCTGGATATTTCAAAATTGGTGGATTAGCTAATTTAGACTTTAATGTTAAAAATGCGAATTGACATTCATCTGTCCATTCAAAGAGAACGTTTTTCTTTAATAAATTATTTAATGGTTTTGCTATCTTTGCAAAATCTTGAATGAATCTTCTGTAATAATTACAAAATGCTACAAAACGTCTGGTTTCATCAGCATTTTGAGGAATTGGATATTTTTCTATTACTTCTTTCTTACTTGGATCAGTAAGAATACTATTAGCTGTTACTAAATGTCCTAAATAAACTACTTCTGTTCTTAGGAAATTGCATTTCATTGGATTCAATTTTAAATTATATTCTCTTAATTTTTTAAAGACTTTTATCAGATTCAGATTATGATGTTTTAAACTACATCCGAAAATTATTATATCATCAACATATAAAAATGCTTCTTGTTCAAGTCCAGTGAGAGCTATTGTTAACATCCGTTGAAAACTGTTTGTAGAGATTTTTAATCCAAAAGGCAATCTTTTGAACTGAAAGTGACCTTTGTTGGTGGAAAACGCTGTTATAGGTCTGGATTCTTTATCTAATTCAATTTGATGAAATGAGTTGGTGAGATCCAACGTTGAGAAATATTTAGCTCTGCCTAGTTTATCTAAAATATCATCTATCCTTGTTAATGGGAATTTGTCATCCATTATTTTTTTGTTTACTTGTCTGAAATCTACCACTAAACGATATTTTTTTTTATCTGTATTGCTTTTCTTTGGTACTATGAGTAATGCAGAATTGTATGGGCTAGTTGATGGTTCAATAATTTCTAATTCTTTAAGTTCTTCTACTTGTCTGTTTATCTCTTCCAATTGCATATGCGGAAGCCTATAATTCTTGATATACACAGGATTATTATCTAGTAAGTTGATTTTTTGCTTATAAAAGTTATTTGCAGATAGTTTCTCTTCTTCTAAGTGAAATATGTCAGAATATTCTTTGCAGATCTCTATTATACTTTGTTTAGCTATATTATCAATATTATCTAATTTTAATTGCTTTATAAACTTCTTTATTCTCTCCTTTGTATTTATTATTTCATTTGCTTTAAATCTTAAAATATTATATTCTCTTAATGGTTTAATTTTAGGTTTTAATTTTTCTATAACAATCTCTTCATCCGTTGTGTTTAAAAATTTTAGATGCATTATACCTTTTGCAGGTACAAAAGTATTTGCTATATAAACACCTTGTTGAATTTCTTGATTAAAGATTACAGAATCTTCCTGTATCGGTATTTCAATTGCGGCTATCATTTCAGTTCTAGGGGGAATAGTTATCTTTGAGTGTTTTGGTAATTTAGTCTTCATTGGTATAGTTATGTTCATACCATCTTTAAAAATAGTCATCGTAAATGTTTCATAATCAATTTTGCAGAGATGTTTCATCAAAAAAATCTCTACCTAAAATTCCATCTGTTAGTATTGGGAAAGTGTTTGGTACGATTTGGAAAGTTTGATCTGTCCATTGATCTCCTATTCCTAAGTTTATTGTTTTTGATCCTAGAGTCACAATTTCTGTTTCTGATATCCCAATTAATTTGTATAAGTTATCATTTTCATAGCTGTCATTAAATTGTAAGTTGTTAATTTTGCAAAGTGATACGTCTGCACCTGTATCTATTAAAAATTTTAGCCTATTGTTATTTATGTCTGTATTTACTTCAATGTAGTTTGTAAGATTGTTATTTATACCATAATATGTTTTTATTGTAATATTCCTTTGATTCGTATAATCCGGACGCTGTCTTTTCTTTTATAATCTATGTTTTAGGGCCCCGATGGCCCTTCCTCGTTTCCCGACACATAATGTATATTTCTAGTTTTATTATTATAATTTGGTTTATAACCTATATTTCTATTACGACCATTATATGAATTATTGTTGTTGTTTACTTGGTATTTATTATAATTCTGGTTTTGTTGAACATTTCTGTACCTATTATAATTAAATCTATATCTACCTTGATTATTCCTTCCTCTATACGTATTAAACCTACCTCTGTAATTTCTGTTATTATTTATTATATTTATATTTAAACCTTGCATACATTGCTGCAAGCTAATCTCCTGTGCTATTTTCTGAGCATCTAATAAATTATCTGGCCTAGCTGCCATTACTGTGGTTCTCAGGGGCTCATTTAGCCCTTTTTTGTAAGCACTAAGAGCTGTTTGCTCGTTAATCACTCTTATAATTTTAGCGTGCTCATCGCCCTGATCTCTTATTTGTATATTGTTCAATTCCGCCAGCAAAGTGTATATTTGCTGAGCAAATTTTTCTACAGAAAATTGGTTTTGTTTTATACTTGAAAATTCAGATAAAATTTGTAAAACTGTTTTTGTCTTGAGGAAGCTCTTTAAAAATATTTTTTTAAATGTTTCGATATCTTTTATTTCACCAAGCCCAGATACCTTGGCTTTAACTGCATCCGATGTTCGAGTTTTTATTACAAAGCTTATCAATTTAATTTATTCTTCAGTTTTAATTGTGTTTGCTAAGTATTCCACTAGATTTACAAAATTGTTCACCTCTTGAACTTTACCAGTGAACTCTGGTATAATTTTAAACGCTAACGAAATATCAAATAATGCCATTGTTTCTATACCTATATATTCTTTGATTCTCTTTAAGTTTTTATATATTTTTATACCTTCTTCTAAAAAATTAGGATTACTCTTTATTATATTTTTTAATGACTCTTCTAATTCTGTTATTTGCTTTGTTTTAATCTTTATATAATTATCACTATATTTTCTATTTGGACTTTTTCTTAAATTTTCTAATTTAATTTCATCTTTCATGTTATGCTTTAAACATTTTAATAATTTTTTTTTATTATTCTATTTTATTAATCTGTTTATAATTACACAAATTAATATTTTATTTATTAAGACTATATTAATTACATCGATTCATATTATTTTTTATTTTTACTTATGCTTTACTTATTTCTGTGTTTACATCTTTCTCTATTCTCCTTTTCAATATTTTTTTTTATTTTTATTATAATTAAAAGAATTATAAAGGTTACTACTTGGTTTATTATTACTGTTTCTATTAATGTTAATTCTTTTTCTTCACTATCTTTTGATGATCTAGAATCTGCTGCATTTTGTGAAATACGTTACTAAAATATTCTAACTATTCCTACCTATCTCTTTCTAACTACACTATTAACACTATTAACCCTGATTATTTCCTTTTGTTAATGTGTTTCGCCAAGTGAACGAGATTTCTCTCGTCATCTTGTACAACTGGACCATTCGACATGATATTTGCGCGATGCCAGTACCAGCAGGGACTTTGCTCACAGGCTACGTGGGTAATATTCATTTCGTGTTCAACAAACTACTTCTAAACCTAACATTCGGCCTTTCCTGACTCAACACTGACCTCAGTGTTCAATGTAATATTTATCATTTAACCCTATTACGATCACGACCTCAATGAATACCCCTTCGTCTGCACACTGTACAAACAGGCCTCGTATTGCGACCTCTGCTCGAATTTCTATCCATTCGGATAAGGTAGCCTACCACCCCTTCACAGAACTTTTTGTCACACCAGACAAGGTAGTCTAACACCCTTCAACTCGATTTTCTCCCCCTTCGGATAAAGTATCAAAATACCTGACAATTCGGCTTTCTGCCCCTCCAGACAAGGTAGCCTAACACATAACTCGGCTTTCTACCCATTCGGATAAGGTAGCCTAACACCTGACAACTCGGCTTTATACCCCTTCGGATAAGGTAGCCTAGCACCGAACAACTTTACTATTTAATCCTTCATATAAGGTAATCTATTACCTATCTGATAACTTGACTCTTCATCTCATGGGATATACACTAGGCTCTTCCACCCATAATATGGTACTCTCAAGAGATGGATTACTCTTCAGCGATAACACTCTTCAGTGATCATAATGCGCTCGAACTTCACGCCGGTTTCACATGTAAATAAAAACAATTGCGAGTATATAGTATTTCATAATGAATTTTCTGATCAGTAGTCATGATATCATAAAACAAAATTTCAAAAGTTTTATGTTCCAATAAATTCAAATTTATTCAATAAAAATGACATATCATAACAGAGAGGAAATACAACAACAATATAAATTCAATTTTAAATAGTAACATGTATACATTGTTTGTGAGAGTTTTTGACACACAATACACATCACACATTAACTTTCACAACACATATTTTTCACCAAACGTCTCGCCAATTATCGTCAAATCCAATACTTAAAAGAAACAGAAGAGAACAACACAAAGAATCATCACTTAAATAACCATAAATTTACACTGTACTTATCTGAGCCAACAGCTGATTAGCATACTCGGGTCATTGTATTGCCATCCCGTAGAGGAAGATATTAGTTTCCGTCTTCCATGTCACAGCTGTACATCTAAACTGTATATCCTTGTTAATTATCTAAAATTGTAATTATATAAATCCTTATTTAATATTCATTTAATTAATTCAATTTGCATTATATAAAAACTTACCATTTTGACAACCAAATTTATTTATTTTGATGTATTTGACATTTATAAAATAACAAAACTTACTTCATACTGTTACGTTTTTGCCTTGTCACTCAAGGTTCGTATCACTGGATTGTGAATAATACAAAATCAATTAAATTTATCTCCAACGAATTTATTTATTTCACAAAATTTATTACAACACAGTTTATCAATCAAAATTCACAAAATCACTTTATATAAATTATTCTCAAATTTTACTGATCACTTTTACTTTTTATTTCGCACAAAAACACTTTTTAAATCACTTTTTAATTCCTTTTTAATCTTTATACTATCGCTTACCAATTATTACTTATTCTTACAACTTTACACTATCGCGTTCCAAATACTAATAATCCAATTCGATCTTGTTCGCCTTTTTATATACACAAACCAAGCTTCTCGAAAGTTCACGACTTTTCCAGTTGGAATAGCGTAGAAACATTACGTAACAATTTTTATCATGGAAAATTCCATTTAGTACAGTAAACATTGAGCTATTAGTTTTACTTATTCTATTACACACTAGGTGTCACCGTCACAATACTAAGATACAGAGACATCTACGTTGCAATAGAGTAAATAACAAACATGAACATAGTAGTACTAAAACATAGAAAAAGTATTAATCTAAGTTACATAGGGTAGATGTCACTGTAATATAATTATTAAAAAATTGTACAATTTTTGTGAACGCAAAAAATTAACTCACTTCAAAAAAATACTTTCAAGTGTCAACAACAAGTGTGAAAATAAAGCGAATTATTTGGAGAAAAAGTGATTTTTATAATTTTACCTGCATTTTTCCTGGACATCCGAACATACCTACTTCAATAATTGACCCCAGCTCTCTACACGGACACGGCAATCTATTGAATAACAATTTGGACCTCAGCATTCACTTCGGACTTTGGAAAATTGCTACTGTAACTTTACAACCCACGCTTTATACAACGGACACGAGAAAATATTCCGCTTGCAACCAATCAGAGCGACAACAAGTCATCAGATTTATCGAATACGAACGGCGGACGAATTACCCCAGGCTATCCCGCAGACATAATCACAAACATACATATACAAAATTCAAACAAGTACACATGGTAATCAAATATATTTAAATTTATACTTTAATAAATCGAAATTAATACAAACAAAAAAAAAATATTATATAGCTCTTATTATTTCAGTCCAATTCATTCTTCATCACTATCATCATCATGATCCTCATCGATTTTGAACATTTCATTATCTGATAGTCCCCAACGTTTCATATTATCCGCAGCGTATATACGGAACGGAATGGTTTTTGTGTGATTTGCGTTCCTGGAACATGGGTCAATTTATAACGATCAGCATTTAACACTTTATCGATTATATACGGGCCTCTAAATCTTTGCATTAATTTTCGTGAGCTCCCTGTAGGTGGTGGATCATACCGTATAAGAACTAATTCACCTTCCTTATACTTAATCGGTGTAACATGAGAGTCGTTATACGATTTGATCACTTGTTCACTTTTATTCTTGTTCCGTTTAATAACAATTTTTCGTATCTCATCTACAGGTTCACGGTCAACATTATCTTCTGGTGAATCCATTAATGCAGCAAGTAATTTATTTCCTAAAACATTACGTGGATTAAATCCAAATAACACTCGTTGAGGTGTCTCGCCGGTTGTTCTATTAATTGAAGAGTTCATAGCCCACTGTACCGAACTTAAATGGGCATCCCAATTTCGTTCATTTTCACCGCTACATAATATGCGAATGAAGTTTATCCTAAAATAAAACTAGAATTAACAACAACAACAAATTTATATATGTATGCGTTTAAAAAAGTATACATTCGGGCGAAAAATATAAAATATTTTTTATAATAATATCCGAATGAAATATATTTATTCAATACATAAGAAAATCGATATTTCAAGATTTTCAACGATCGGCACACATGTCGTCGGTAAGCTTGTGTGTATAAATTAACCATGCCAACCCGTTTGAAAAGTTATTGGGGTTTATCTAGTTAATCCTAGATTATTCAAAAACGTGAAAAGTTTTATCTTAAGCATGTCTAAGAAAATCAATATCTTGAGATTTTCACCGATCGGCAAACATCTCACTATGATATTTCGGTAGGCCTATATGTATGCTTTGATCATGCCAACCCGTTTGAAAAGTTATTAAGGTTTACCTAGTTAATCCTAGATTTTTCGAAAATGTGACCAATTTTTATCTTAACAGAATGTATAAGAAAATCAATATCTTGAGATTTTCACCGATCGGCAAACATCTCACTATGATATTTCGGTAGGCCTATGTGTGTGCTATGATCTTGCCAACCCGTTTGAAAAGTTATTGGGGTTTACCTAGTTAATCCTAGATTATTCAAAAACGTGAAAAGTTTTATCTTAAGCATGTCTAAGAAAATCAATATCTTGAGATTTTCCCCGATCGGCAAACATCTCACTATGATATTTCGGTAGGCCTATATGTATGCTTTGATCATGCCAACCCGTTTGAAAAGTTATTAAGGTTTACCTAGTTAATCCTAGATTTTTCGAAAATGTGACCAATTTTTATCTTAACAGAATGTATAAGAAAATCAATATCTTGAGATTTTCACCGATCGGCAAACATCTCACTATGATATTTCGGTAGGCCTATGTGTGTGCTATGATCTTGTTAAACCCGTTTGAAAAGTTATTGGGGTTTACCTAGTTAATCCTAGATTATTCAAAAACGTGAAAAGTTTTATCTTAAGCATGTCTAAGAAAATCAATATCTTGAGATTTTTTCCGATCGGCAACCATCTCACTATGATATTTCGGTAGGCCTATGTATGTGCTATGATCATGCCAACCTGTTTGAAAAGTTATTGGGGTTTACCTAGTTAATCCTAGATTTTTCGAAAAAGTGACCAATTTTTATCTTAACAGAATGTCTAAGAAAATCAATATCTTGAGATTTTCCCCGATCGGCAAACATCTCACTATGATATTTCGGTAGGCCTATGTGTGTGCTATGATCATGCCAACCTGTTTAAAAAGCCTACCGAAATATCATAGTCAGATGTTTGCCGATCGTTGAAAATCTCAAGATATTGATTTTCTTAGACATGCTTAAGACAAAACTTTTCACGTTTTTGAATAATCTAGGATTAACTAGGTAAACCCCAATAACTTTTCAAACGGGTTGGCATGATCATAGCACACACATAGGCCTACCGAAATATCATAGTGAGATGTTTGCCGATCGGTGAAAATCTCAAGATATTGATTTTCTTAGACATTCTGTTAAGATAAAACTTTTCACGTTTTCGAATAATCTAGGATTAACTAGGTAAACCCCAATAACTTTTCAAACGGGTTGGCAAGATCATAGCACACTCATAGGCCTACCGAAATATCATAGTGAGATGTTTGCCGATCGGTGAAAATCTCAAGATATTGATTTTCTTAGACATTCTGTTAAGATAAAAATTGGTCACATTTTCGAATAATCTAGGATTAACTAGGTAAACCCCAATAACTTTTCAAACGGGTTGGCATGATGAAAGCATACATATAGGCCTACCGAAATATCATAGTGAGATGTTTGCCGATCGGTGAAAATCTCAAGATATTGATTTCCTTAGACATTCTGTTAAGATAAAAATTGGTCACATTTTCGAATAATCTAGGATTAACTAGGCCAACCCCAATAACTTTTTAAACGGGTTGGCAAGGTTAATGTATACACACAAGCTTACCGGCGACATGTGTGCCGATCGTTGAAAATCTTGAAATATCGATTTTCTTATGTATTGAATAAATATATTTCATTCGGATATTATTATAAAAAATATTTTATATTTTTCGCCCGAATGTATATTTTTTAAACGCTTACATATGTATATTTGTTGTTGTAGTTAATTCTAGTTTTATTTTAGGATAAACTTCATTCGCATCGCTACATAATGTTTTGAGTGCTTCTCCTACCAAACAGAAACATCTCTCTATCTGTCCATTTGCTCTTGGTGTTTTTGCTGCAATTAATGAATGTTTTATTGAATTCATTGCACAATATTCTTTAAATGTTTTTCCTACAAAAGCAGTTTCACGATCCGTTACCAATACCTTTGGCAAACCTAGATATTGTGATACATCATCCATAGTAGCTATAACGGCTTTTGTATTAGCTGCTCGCACCGGCTTCAATACAACAAATTTAGTCAATCGGCATATCATTGCAAAAATATACTCGTTCTGTTTCTTGCTCTTAACAAGCGGGCCATAAAAGTCTGCATGAACTATTTCATATGGTATTGTTGGACACGGTATATCATGTAATTGATATCTTGTCTCATCTTTCCCTCTTTTAACATACATACATGGAATACATTGCTCGATATATTTCTTCACAACATTTGTCATCTTAGGAAACCAGAAATCGTTTTGAATATGTTGTTTAGTTCTATTTAGTGCAGGATGCCCCAATTTATCATGTGCAAATTGTAGTATATAGATTCTCGCGATGGATGGTACGGCAAATCTTAGTCCATTATCAGTTTTCCTATAAATTCGACCGTCTTTTAATTGATAATCTGTTTTTACTTGTCTTTCTATTTTAAGTTCTACCTTTTTCCCTTCCAACACCTCTTTAATTTCTTTCAATTTATTGTCTTTGATCTGTAATGCAGCTACCCATTCCATGTCGTTCGTATTTATTTTACATACATTACGGCTAAGACTATCAATATGACTCATATCACTTCCTCGTCTATATTTAATATCGAAATCAAATTGTTGGATTGATAACCACCATCTGGCAATTTTCGAATTTAACTCTGTTTGCATTTTAGTGTTTGCTAGTGATTTACAATCAGTATACAAAATGAAATGACGGTTCAATAAATAGTATTTAAAACGTTTGAGTGTTTCCACTACAGCAAGAGTTTCTAATTCGAAACTATGTCTTTTTGTTTCTGTAGGTGAAGTGGTACGACTAAAGTATGCTACGGCATGCGGCAACCGATTTTCATCTAATTGAATCAAGCAACCGGATAGACCGATAGATGAGGCGTCACAAAATACTTCATGTGTAGCGTTAGGATCAAATAATGCTAACACAGGTTCCGTTGTCAGTGCTGTTTTTAAATTTTGGAATGCGATTTCTTGATCAGGTCCCCATTGAAATGTAAATTCTTTTTTTGTTAATTTTGACAGCGGTTGTGCCATTATCGAAAATTTTGGTATAAATCGCCGGAAATAGCTTCATAATCCTAGAAATTGGCGGATATTACGAATGCTAGTGGGAGTCGGGAACTTTGCAACAACAGCTACTTTAGTTTCTCCTGGTTTTGCCCCATTAATATCGATCTCATGACCCAAATAAGTAACTCTTGATGAAAGAAAATGACATTTTTCGATGTTCAGTGTAAGTCGTGCATCTTTTAACGCTATAAGAACTTGTTCAAATATTTTTAATGTTTCATCTACAGATGTTCCAGCAATCAGTATGTCGTCTAAGTACCAAATGAGACCATCTTGTTTGATAGGTCGAAGCACTTTATCTATTATACGCATGAATATAAAACTGCTATTTGCCAGACCAAAAGGACAACGACGATATTGAAAATGTCCAACCGGACAGATGAATGCCGTATAATGTTTGGATTGTTCGTTTATTTTTATTTGATGATAACTTGACTTCATATCTAGTGAGATGAATACGGATTTTTCACATAGACGATGCAATTCTTCTTCAATCAATGGTGTAGGAAATTGTTCGCGATGAATAATTGTATTTAGCATCCGGTAGTCAACACAAAAACGAAATCCACCTGATTTCTTTGATACCATCACGACTGGGCTAGCATATTCGGATGTCGATGGTTCTATTATGTTTGCGTCGAGCAATTCTTTTATGGCACGTTCCATTTCCGGGAGCATACCATACGGTACACGATACGGTACTCGTCGAATAATTTTATCTTCTTTAATTCTAATTGACATTTCTTCTATTGGGGTGCATCCGATATTTGATAGATTATCGGAGAAACATTCAATGTATTTTTCAATCATACTTCTAAGACGTTGTATATCATGATCCGTATTGCCTTGCTCCACTCTTATATCCCTTAGTACAAAAGGATTTATTTTTGTTACCTTTTCATCTTTTGATCGATTTATGATCCTCAACTGATCTCTCCTGTATATTACCTCAACATCTGGATCATTAAAATAATTCAAACCGATTAACAATTCTTCTTCTTGTATATAATCGGGAACAATTAGGATTTCACATTTATTTTTAAAATCATCAATAATAATTTCTTTGGTAGTATTTCCTATAGCGTAACCAACTCCACCTGTCTAGAATAATTCGCAGTAGCAGTAAAAGAAAAAACAAAAGTTTAAATAAACGTGTATATTCGATTGATTAAAAACAGAACTGAAATTAACGTTATTTGAATTTATATAACAGGGCTGCCACCTCTCACTACATAAAATGTTATTAAGGCTAGTTTACATTTCCAACACTCCGCCTCAATTCCTATCGATAATTATCCAAGTTCGATAGGCAATTGCAAGAACTCACATAATTCAATAATACAAATTAAATCAAATTAAATTAATGCAAAGAAAATTAATTATTCCATCCGAATCAAGTTTAGTCGATTTCGCAAATATTCAAATGTCGCCTTTGGTAGTCCTTTAGTCATGATATCAGCTAGTTGTTCATTCGTTGAAATATATCTGACTTCGATGATACCTTTGGCTATTAAATCACGTACAAAGTTGAACTTAATATCAATGTGCTTCGTACGCTGCATTTCTTTTTCCTGAGATGAGATCACAATCGCACCTTGATTGTCTTCGTGCAATATTATTGGTTCTTCGGGAGTTTCTCCAATTTCCACCAATAATCCACGCAGCCACATAATTTCACATGTGGCTAAGCACAGTGAGACATATTCAGCTTCGGTGGACGACAAAGAAACACAAGTCTGCTTACGTGTCATCCAAGTCACAGTTGCGCCAAACACTTTCATCACATTGCCAGAAACCGATTTTCTATCGTTGATATCGCCGGCCCAATCAGCGTCCGCATATCCAGTTAACACGACCGAATTCTCATCGTTCCGATATTCCAGTTTCAGGTCAATTGCTCCTCTGATGTATCGTAATATTCTCTTCGCTGCCTTCCAATGCTCTTCAGTTGGACATGATTGAAATTGACTGAAGTAATTCACTGCCGCTGATAAGTCTGGACGAGTCGTACAAGCCGCGTACATCAAGCATCCGATTAATTCTCGGTACGGTTTAGTCGTCAGTTCAGCTTCAGTCTTCCTTTCTAATTTTGGTTGGCATTCCATTGGAGTCGAACTCGGTTTACAATCGGCCATTCCAAAACGTTGCAAAACGTCTTCTAGATAGCCGCGTTGGTTAATTCTCAAAATTCCACGGCTCCGGTCATATTCGATGTTGATTCCGAGAAAACTCTTCGTTTCGCCCATGTCACGCATTTCGAATTCATTTGACACCAGCTGTTTGATCTTGATGATTTCCTCGATGTTTTCGCTCAATATAATCAGATCGTCTACGTATAACAGCAGGTATACCATTTCGTCTTCATTGTTACGAGAATATAAGCAATGATCATATTCTGAGCGAACAAAATCATTTCCGAGCATGAAACTATGGAATCGTTCATTCCACACACGTGACGCTTGCTTCAATCCGTAGAGTGACTTATTTAATTTACAAACAAAATCACCTTGCACGAATCCATCCGGCTGTTCCATATAAATGTCCTCTTCAAGATTTCCGTTGAGGAATGCCGTCTTCACATCCATTTGATGTATTTCCATACCACGCTTGACAGCAAGAGCCAGCATAACTCTTATTGTAATAATCCTTGCCACCGGAGAGTAGGTTTCGTGAAAATCAAATCCCTGACGCTGGCTAAATCCACGGGCTACTAGTCGCGCTTTGTACGACGCCAACTTACTTACCCACATCGTTTCGCTTTCGGGAAAATACCCACTTGCAGGTAACAACTGATCGATGCGGCGGACGTTCAACCAAAGTCCAAGTTTTATTTCGCTTGAGTGAATTAATTTCACAATGAACTGCTTCCATCCATTGAGCTGCATCATCTCGTTTTGCTATTTCACCAAATGACTGAGGAACATTGTCAACGTACGCCACGGCACCAAGTGCGAAGTCCAATGTGCTAGAATTCAATGGAAACCCCGAAAAGTACTCCTCCCCGTTGTCCTCATGCATTTTGAGCTTTGTCGGATCGACAAAATCTTCATAGCGCTTCGGTTGTTGACGCTTTCGCTGCGGTCGCGATACCACGTTGAATGGTTGATCGTTGATTGCATCTGCACCAGCAGATCGAGCATCATCTCGTTCGACATTCATCGTATCACTGTCCGCTGAACTCTCCGCCTCGTCAACACCGTCTGAATTCTCAACATCTTCAACACCGTCCGTGAATGACTCTGTCTCGAAGAAAACTGAAGAAGAATTCGGTTGCGACTCATTAAACACAACATCTCGTCGTGTAACAATCTCGTTCTTCGATGGGTCCCACAGGCGGTAACCATTCACAGCATAGCCGACCATTACCATTTTCGATGATTTCATATCCAATTTCTTACGTAATTGGTCTGGTACATGTGCATATGCAGGCGATCCAAAAATACGAAGCCTTGACAGATTGGGTTTCTTGCCTGTCCAAAGCTCAACTGGTGTCGCATCCAAAATAATCGCACGTGACGGACTGCGATTCGCTATGTATGCCGCACAATACACGGCCTCGCCCCAAAAATCCTTGCTCATTTTTGAATCAGCGATCATAGAACGTGCCTTCTCAAGCAATGTCCTGTTCATTCGCTCGGCGACGCCATTATGTTGAGGTGTGTACGGTTCGCTGTATTGGATCTGAATCCCGGCTTCATCACAAATGGCCCTGAATTTATTGGAAATATATTCGCCACCATTGTCGCATCGGATTCTTGAAATTTTCTTCCCAGTGTGCGTCTCCGCCATCGATTTGTACCTCTGAAACATATCAAGAACGTTAGACTTGTTCTTTATCAGATATACAACAGTGAAATGAGTGTAATCGTCGATGAATGTCACCAAGAAACGCTGATCATCCCACGTGACTGGCGTAACAGGCCCACACACATCACTGTGCACAAGCTCCAATACACGACTCGATCGTGCTCCGCCTGAACCGTTGAATGATTTTCGAGATTGTTTTCCGAAAACACACGGCTCGCAAACAGCTTCAGCATCGTTGTTCATGGCACCCATTCCATCGACCAAAGTCGACAAACGCTTAACGTCAGCGTAGTTTAAATGTGCCAACCGACGATGCCACAGACGAATGCTTTGTTTCACTTGCGTAGATTCAATTCCATTCGACGCTTTCGCAGCAATGCCTTTGTTTGATGATGTTGAAATATTCGCTACTTCATGTCGCACACCCTTCAACTCAAACACATACAGCTTTCCATTGCGCCTGCCTACGGCCATATCCAAATTATCCTTTGTAATACGGGCCAAACCATCGTCGAAAATTACTTGGCATCCAGCGCTCTCCAAACGACTCACAGATAGCAAATTGTATTTTAAATTTTCGATCAACAAAACATTCGTGAGCGTGCACTGACGCTCTATGCCATTGACGATGATAGTTCCCACAATTGTACCACATTTTGTTGCTGTGATCGACACACCATTCTTTGCAATACCAATTACGACCGGCTTGGTCAAATTCCTCAGCTCGCTGAACATTGACTTATCATTCGCCATGTGCTCTGAAGCACCCGAGTCAACAATGAAACATATTGTCGTCTGCATTCCACACTGTAGCGCAAAATCACCAGCATTAGCCACAAATACCACTCCATTCGCATCTGTATTCGACGCGCAATTCGCATTTGGCTTTTGATAATGCTGCTGATTGGGTTTCCCCTTAAAATTGCTGTTCGATGATCCACTAGTAGAGTTCCGTTGATTCAATTTCGGACAAGCGTCCCTTCGATGACCAGGCTTTTTGCAGAAATAGCACTTAATTTGCTTCGAAGTATTATTGCCATACATGGCGACGTTGTCTGAATCACTATTCAGACGACCATTCGAAGTTTTGCTTTCCTCGTCCAAGAGGCGCGAACGCACCAATTCCATCGTCAATTTAGATGGTTCGATCGTCTCCAATGCTGTCACGACCATGTCATATCGCTTTGGTAGCGTAATCATGAGCGATACAACCAGCATTCGATCATTTGTCTCAGCGCCACACGCCTTTAATTCACGTATCAATTTGTCGAATGCAAGAAAATGTGAAGTTAGGTTGTCAGAATCTGAGCATCGCATCGTCAACATACGCTTTCTGACACCAATTTCGGTCGCCACACTTGCATGTTCGAAAATTGCTTTCAATGAATTTATCATCGCAAACGCTGTCGGCCGGTCCTTTAGATATTCCAAATGTGAATCCGCAACACGTCGAGTTATATGCACCTTGCACATGCGATCCTCCTTCTTGATTTTTTTCGAAGTAGGCACCGACTGCAATTTTCGCTTCGGCGGCATCTTCTTCCAGCCATTTTTCGACACCCTTTTCCTCCAATGTAATTTTCAGGCGGAAAAACCAGTTGTCGAACTCACGTCCTTCGAATTGTTTGAATGCAAATTTTTCTTCATCAGCCATCTCAAATTCTTTTACACAAATATATTCCAATTAAAAATTGCTTAAATTGGCCCAACTAAACGTTTGTTTCGCACCAATTTACACGCGATAGCCCATAACCTCTAGAATAATTCGCAGTAGCAGTAAAAGAAAAAACAAAAGTTTAAATAAACGTGTATATTCGATTGATTAAAAACAGAACTGAAATTAACGTTATTTGAATTTATATAACAGGGCTGCCACCTCTCACTACATAAAATGTTATTAAGGCTAGTTTACATTTCCAACAACCTGCATATCCTTTAACCCTTATTTTGTTATCTTTCCATTTCCAATTTAATTCTCTCGCTTTAGATTCATTCATTATTGTCGAATCACTACCCATATCTATGAATGCTGTTAAAGTGATACCTTCAATTTCTACTTTTTTAATTAATGATGCCATTAGTAAGCGTACGTTTCGTTCCCCCGAATAATTTTGTTTCCTGGGACAATTATTTTTGAGATGATTTATGTCGCCACAGATAAAACATTTTATTTGTGTTTTCTTCGGACACTTCACCATTAAATGATTACTGCTTCCGCACATAAAACAATTTTTACTAATATCACTGTAGTTACGTTTCCTACTCCGACGTTCATGTTGATCTTCATCCTTTGAATGATTTATTTCAATCATGAGCTGCAATAAGGCCGGTAATGTCATCGGTTTTGCTGCAATAATCACACTCCTGGTAGTACACGATGTTATACCTTGAATGATATATTCCTGACTGGCTTTATCATCCAAGTCTATTCGACGAGCCAACCGAACGGTTCGATGGAAATAAGTTTCTATCGATTCGTTTTCCATCTTTTTATTTCGATCTAGATTTCTTAATATTTGTATCCGTTGGTTATGGTTAGGGAAATTCTCTTCAATTTGATGTTTAAAATCTACCCATGTTAAGATTTGTGTCTGTGCCCCTCGTACCAAACTTTTGCCGGCCCACCCAGTCGCAGAGTTGCGTTGATCATTTGGCGAAGCTGACTCCATTGATAAACTTCTCCGAGATTCTCGATTCGTTTGATCCATAATGCTGTGGACAACGAATTGTTGTTGTCTGGGTCAAATAGTGGCACGATTTTTTCTATTTCGTTTCCTGACAAATGAATCCCTACATTTTCTTGCAGAGAAGGATTGTTGGATGGTGTCGACACGTTTTTACTGGAACCACTTCTTTGCCTACCTGGCATTATTGTCTGTTTACACTACTATTGCACTTTATAATATAGCACTATATATCGCGCACAAAATCAAGATATAAAATTAAGTTAAGACGTAATAAAAAAAAATTAAGGAAAAATTGTAGCGATCTTTTACGATTAAATGAACGCCATTAAGAACACAATACGAATAAAAACAAAAATACAAAATGAGACAAAGGAAAGATACTCAGACTGGGGATATAAGTAGTACATACAGTCATCGTACTGTTGTTTCTTTCTATCGCTTCTATTGTTTTTATGAATTCAAATTCTATATATTTTTCCCTTATTTTCACCATAATGATGTCTCCTTCGCTTATATGCAAACAACTTTTTATATAAATCGACTATAGTAACAATCATATGGGATTCATATTGGATCAGGGACCACCACTAAAACATTATACATGTGTTTGTATACATGTATTTAGCTTATCTTATTTTTTATTTTTTATATATAATATTCCACATACCTGTTTGGTATTTGTTTTGCTCGTCCATAATACACATAAATATACTTACGTTTAGCAACTGTACTATACCTGTTAGTTGTCGCTCTTTGTCTTCTCACTCTTTTACTTTATATTTACATTATTGACGTATTTTTTATTGCGCATTTGATTTTAATAAACAAAAAATTACTTTAATGGGTTATTTTATCCCACTTCTGAATTTGTGGTAAATAAAGGAGAGACACTATGTTTTATTTAAATACAATTATTAATTCTTGCCGATAATTATATGATCCAATTGTATGCCCTTTTTTCATGAAAACACTGAGCTATACGTCCGATCAAAGTCTAACTATCAACTGACTGTTATTTCTATCTACGTTACTAAAATATTCTACCTATTCCTACGTTACTAAAATATTCTACCTATTTCTAACTACACTATTAACACTATTAACACTATTAACCCTGATTATTTCCTTTTGTTAATGTGTTTCGCCAAGTGAACGAGATTTCTCTCGTCATCTTGTACAACTGGACCATTCGACATGATATTTGCGCGATGCCAGTACCAGCAGGGACTTTGCTCACAGGCTACGTGGGTAATATTCATTTCGTGTTCAACAAACTACTTCTAAACCTAACATTTAATAGTTTTTTGCAAGAAATTTATACAACGGTAGATTCAAAATTATACGTTGCAAACAATTTTCCATGACTTTTTGTAAAACTTTCTTGTAATTTGTTTTTGTAAACAGACCAGAACAAGGTAATAAATTTACCGAAACGTCGGATTAATTGAAGTTTGTTTTATTTATTGGATGACAAACCGAAGGAAAGAAGATTGATAAAATATATCCAGCCGTTACAAGTGTTTATTAAAGGTTATTCCTAGGTATAGGAATAAACGAACGATTGATGTAAGTTGAGACTAATAATAATAATGGTAAAACATAATTGTTTATTTCCGATTTTTCCAAACGGCAGCAATTTTCGTAAAATGTTATCAACCTTTAAACAAAACGCGTGACTTATTTTTTTCTTATATATGTATGAGTATCAATACTATGAATGAAGAAAACTTGTTTCTGAATCACGCAATTAAAATATCGCCAATAATCCAGACATATTAACATAATTAACATAATGACATTTGTAGAGTTTCATTATACCACAAATCTATAAAGCAGCTAAAAATCGCTAATTTATCAATTTAAATTCTTCTCCAATTTTGGCTATTAAAAGTGGATTTAAGGTAAGATAATTATTTAGGCAAATAGTTTGTTCGGCTTAACTCTGCTTACCTACTGCACAACTTTGGATTTTTATGAAAATTTGCTAAATGAAACTATAGACTTATTCGTGATTATTTTGGTAGATATTTAGATTTAAAAAATCTCAATTTGCCATCTAGAATTGTGAGCTTTAGTGACTTTGTTAAAGGTTATTTCAGCAATATTATTGTTTTTGTGAGTTTTTATATTTTTAACATTTTATTTGCTTTAATTACGAATGATGATTCATTTTTATTTAATGGTTCGCCGAGGCTAATATCACAATATGAATTAATTTAATTCAAATAACAAATATTTATTGCAGAGTAACAAAAATGTAAAAGTTTATCAATTATGTGATATTAAAACTTAAAATTTTTAAAAGTAAAAGATAGTAAATCAGAATTTTTTTTTTCACGAGTAAGTCCTTTTCCAAAATATTTTTAAAGAATTTTCCGTCCATTTTACAATATGATGAAAAAAAAAAATCAAAATTTCGAAACACAATAACAGTGTTCATACAGACTATTTAGTCTAATAAGTTTAATTTCATTGTGCCAATTTTCATAAAAATTCGAAATTATGTAGGAAAGTGGACTTGTTCCATTTGTTTCGCAAGTTTATTACATAGAACGGAGCATAGAATACGAAAAAACAATTAATTTCAATTTCTAAAGATCGAACAATAGACACCTGCTTGTAAACACTTATAACATTTCTCACATGATCACTAACTTTAAATATAATAAAATAACACGATCGTACTTACAATTTTTCCTCCATATTTAAAAACAATTAATTTTATTGAATTATTCGTGAAAAATTAAATATTTTCCTAAACGATTATATGTACACCGCACAGAAATTAATTAAGTTGCACACATCACATATAATAATTAATAACAACACTAATTTGAAACAGAAATATTCGTATGTTTCAACCGTAAGTGATCACCAGAAACTAATAACCTGATTAACTTCACAGACTAAAATTTTTTGTTTACGTATTATCACAGAGGACTATACCAGAGAGAGATCTTCTATGTGTCCATGTTGTATATAAAATAAAATCGTAAAATTATTGGTACTTTTTGAAAAGCGCCAGGTGAAAAGAGGATAAATATACATCATTATCTTGTATCACTTTCGAACACATAGCTATTATTTTTATTTTACTATTCCAAAATAACGTAGCGTTTTTCTTACTTCCTTGTGTTACAATTTCATTCTAAAATGGAACAGAATTTGTACGCCTGCGTAGTGCGTACATGCGTAAGTATATGTATTTGTATTTTGTAAATATAAATATGTATGTACGGACATATTTAAATTACATATAATATTTAGCTCCACATAGAAACTTATTTAAATACAAGTTCTTAATTTTTCTAAATAAAAATAAGTTTTTATCAACATGACATAATTAAATATTGCATAGCTTTAAATTTGGTAGTACAAAAGTATCAGCGTGTGGAAATTATAACACAGTTTTGGGTTTAGTATTTCTAAGTTTATGAATAAAAAAGGCGATTGTAAATTTGTTTCATGGAATACGATCGAGAAAATCAATTGTTGTTGTTGCAAATGTATATGTATTTCAAATATCATTTCTTCTTTCTTGAACGAATAATTAATATAACAAAATGTAGATAGCTGCTATTTGTGGTGGTTTTGTCCTTGGTTTTGTCTATACTAATTTTGTATTATGTGTTAGTGAAATGTGTGACTGCGCATGTCCTAAATGTAAATAAAAACATCAGAAAAAAAATTCTTTGATCGTAATGATGTTGAATGTATTTGTATTGTATTTTTTTTTTCATGGAATAGAGAAAAGTTTGATTTGGTTAGAGGAAACAAATCAGTGTTAAATATAAATTTTACTAATGATTGGTTTACTGGGGGCCTATTCTCGAATTCCACATCCATTTTCCACATGTGGACATCTGTCAAAATTCATAAAAATTAAATTTTTTCGGTACTAAGGGAATATTTCCGAATGGGTATAAGCAGGTGGAAAAAATTCCCCATATAGGAAAATGACCATGCCGCATGTGAATTACATTTTTCGAACGTTTTTGTGTGAACTTTGACAGATGTCCACATGTGGAAAATGGATGTGGAATTCGAGAATAGGCCCCCTGGTTGCTAAAATGTATTATGAATATTGAAGTATTTTTGTTATTTCAGATTATAGAATCAACAAGGTAAATTGTAAATAACATTAAAATAGAAAAGGTAAATGACCTTTTGAGGAAGAATATGCTTTCGTATCAACATCTAATCAGTATTTGGTTTTTGCAATAATAATGCAAAGCTGTCCGTAAAAAAATGTTAAAAATATTTCGATATTAAAACAAATACAACTAGAATAAGATATTAATATACATATTTAATTACTTAAAATTTTCAATTATTTTGGTGCCTTGGTACATATTACAGATTTTTGTCGTATCTTTATAATTTCTATGTTGTTGTTGTTTAACTGACTTGCGAAGCAAAACTAATAAAAAAAATTTAATAAGGAACAAATATGCCCAATACAAGGCATGGTTCAGTTTCTTCGGGTACGTATAAAACCTGTAGGAGTTCAGTTTTTATTTTTATTAAACTGAATTTAGCCACTTCCTCACACCCATTTTTATGTGGCCGTTTTTGATTAAATTAAATTTCAAATATTTGAACCAAAAATTTGTCAGCTTTAAACATCTCGTGTGATGGTGCTTTTCAAGATCCAAAATTTGTACCTTAAGCATTATTAATTTTTTTTTCCCCTTCCGTTGATTTGAGTATCGGATTTTAATAATTTTTCTAGCAAATAAGCGACAGCGTTTGTAGTTAGAATATTAATTTGTTATATTTATCAACAAATCAGTATATGTTTTGATGAACCCGGTACTTCTGATTCAAGATATTTTAAGCTTACTTTGTAGTTATCCTTAATAAAAGGTACCAAGCATCACATGAAGTGTGTCGCTAAAAGCAACTGTATGCCAAAAGTCTTCAGACCAATGTATGCAACCGTATGTCAAAAGTCTTCAGTCCTTTACCTCTTAAAGCTGAAAAGAAATTTTCTAAGGCATCTAGGTTCGTTTTCCCGGTCACTCTAAATTCAGCAAAAGTTGAATTTAGATATTATATATTACTTGACTTGAATATATTACTTGACTTGAATTAACCATATCGGCTCAACTAGCGTTGATTCAATATCTAAATTCAACTTTTGCTGTTGAATTTATATTGACCGGGAAAACGAACCAAGATGCCTTAGAAAATTTCTTCTCGGCTTTAAGAGGCAAAGGCGGATATAACTACATGCCTTCTAGTTATGAAATCGGTGTTCACTACGCTAATATTGTCGTTATGAAAATCTTATTTCATTCTATTCATGGAAATTGTTTACCAGATGACTCGGAAAGTTTAAAATTAAACTGGAAAGATTTTAAGGATGACTACAACATTAGCTTGAAATATCCAGAATCAGATATACCGGGTTCATCAAAAGAAACTGATTTGTTGATTAACATAACAGAATTGAATATTCTCACTACAAATGCTATCGCTTATTATGCCGGGTACTGCGTCTACAAAAAAATTGACTGTGAAGAATGTAAAGCAAAATTATTAAAATCCGATATGCAAATCAACGGGGCCGACGTATTTTTACACGAAAAAATTTTTAAAAAAGGTCAAGGTACAAATTTTGGATCTTTAAAAGCACCATCAGATGAGATGTTTAAAGTTGCCCAATTTTTGGTTCAAATATTTGAAATTTATTTCAATCAAAAAAGCCACATCAATAATGTGTGTGAGGAAATGGCTAAATTCAGTTTATTCCAAATAAAAACTGAATTCCCACAGTTTTTACCCGAAGAAACTGAACCATGCTTTGGGCATATTAGTTCCTTAATTAATTTTTTTTTATTAGTTTTGCTTCGCAAAAATTGTAAATGGTCAGTTAAACAACACAAACATAAAAATTATAAAGATACGCCAAAAATTTCTAATAGCAAGGCATCAAAAAAATTGAAAATTTTAAGTAATTAAATATATTATATCTTATTCTAGTTGTATTTGTTTTAATGACTAGATATTTTTCGCCTCCTATTGTGTAAATCGTAACCTATAAATTATTTAAATTCAAAAGATTTAACCTGACATTGGCCGAACTTTGGTAAATATGATGAATAGCTTTCAATTTATTTTGAGGTAATTTTTGCCATAATAGTAATAGATTTTTAAGTTTACGAAATCAAAATTGTTTGTACCTTTCGGTAAATCGGGTTAACACTGTAATGGGCTCCTCCGGGCGAATTGGCACCGAAGCAGACAACGGTGGGTCTGCCAGTCAACAAGGTGATGGCGACAGTTTTTGGGATGCACGCGATATAATCCACAACGATTAGCTTGAAAAGAGGAAAACGATAAACGGAAAATATTATGCAGACTTTTGGATAGATTTCACAATCATTTACGGAAAAACCATCATATTTGGCGAAGAAAAAAGTTATTTCCCATCAAGACAATGAACGTGTACAACTGTACAATGTACATACACTACAATAAAAATAAAAACTGAACTCCCACAGGTTTTATACGTACCCGAAGAAACTGAACCATGCCTTGTATTGGGCATATTTGTTCCTTATTAAATTTTTTTTTATTAGTTTTGCTTCGCAAGTCAGTTAAACAACAACAACATAGAAATTATAAAGATACGACAAAAATCTGTAATATGTACCAAGGCACCAAAATAATTGAAAATTTTAAGTAATTAAATATGTATATTAATATCTTATTCTAGTTGTATTTGTTTTAATATCGAAATATTTTTAACATTTTTTTACGGACAGCTTTGCATTATTATCATTGAGGAAGGACTTTAAATAGAGAGAGATTTTGTATGGCTAAAATATGTAATGAAAAATAATTTCTGTTTCGTTTGGAGATTTTAGTTGTGATATTATGAAAGGAATGTATAAATTTTAATTGCCTCTTTCTATTCCTCATGTTTCCTATCCCCATATTATTATAAATGAACACAATGGAAAATTGAAAGGCGGTGCTTAATATTTCATTCTTTCTTCTTTGTATATGTAACAAACAAAAAATCGAACACAAATGCTAGATCAATACCAACAAAAATGTTCAAAGCATTACCAAAATTTTAATGCCTTAAAAAAATTCGAAAAAAAGGAAGTTAACAACAAACACAATAATATTTTGTAAACAATGATTTTGGGTTAGTATGTATTTTTTTTATCAAAAACATCTATAATTCCAAGACAAACTATTTTTTGTCATTGTCTGGTAATTACTACTGAAGGTAGTATTGGTGACTAAATCATGACGGCAACGTCGCATATTACTTTACATTTATTTTCATACAAATACATATTTACTTTTTATTTGAACACTCTTGACAAAAATATTGTACCTTTTTGAATTCATTTTTGAATTTAATAAAAAAATTATTAAGATAATTTAAATTTAAAAGGTGTCTTAATATTAAAAATCGAATTGTGTCTTAATATTTTAACATTTAACATGTAGTAAAGCATTAAAATATGTACGCTTATTCGTATTTTTTAACACAATGAAATGTGCCAATTTTTGGTCTAGAGTGTAATAAAAATAGGTTAGGTTAGGTTATACACCTTTTTCCTTATGTCAAAAAATATGTACGACAAACATATGACATCTTGTTTTTGTGGCCCTTGTTATATAAAAATATATTTTAATAGAGCGCTCAAGATTAAAGACGTTATTGTAATTGGTATTATTTTTCAACACAAAACATACACATAAATAGGATTTGTGTTTACACGATATTATTAAACGGCGTTGCCGTGATGTATATTGTTGTTGTTTCTTATGTATTTTTTGTTTTTTTTTGCATATTTCATAGCACAAAACCAAAACAAATTAGATTAGTGTTGGTTAGTTTTTTTATTGAAGGCTTATATGTACACAACTAACACTATGGGCAGTCGTCACTTTGTCCCTTTAAATTTCGTATAGTTCGTCTTGGAATTATAGATGTTTTTGTTTTTATGCATGCGATATTTTTAGACTAGAAAGGAAAGAGGAAAACAGTTGATTTCAATGATATCGTTTATAAATCGTATATGTATTGTTTTACTGTTGGTAGAAGAATAGAAAAAACCAAATACTGTATTTAAAAATAATAAAAACGCGAAGCTGAAATAAGAACATTTAGTATAGTGAAATTCAAAATTCGTCACGTTGCGAATAGGTATATTCATAATACAAAATTTTTTGTATTTTGTGTTTTTTCAATTTCGTTATACGAATATTCGTCCATTTTTGAATATAAGGACTATTAATACATTCTGTATAGTATTTAAATTCGTTCTCTGCCAAAATGATACAATCAGTGATGACACCAAATTGTCTTAATTACTCGTACCATTAAGAAACAAAAAGAAACCAAAATTTCGAGGCGGCTAAAATAACAACTAAAAAACTACCGAATAGAAACCATATTCGTATATACATATGAATTTCTTCTGCTTTTTTGTTTTTTTTAGATTTTATCCGTATTGGAGGGCAACATTTTTTTCCGTTTTAATATTTTTTGTATGGATTTTGTTAACCCAGTGAATGCCATTTATGTAATGTGCAAGTTAGTTTAAAATTGCGCTGGCAAGTTAACTGTTAACGTGGTAATAAAAAGATTATAAAAAATCGGTTTCACTGAAATATTAGGATTACTTTATAAGAAAAATTATTTTACCACGATAGTTTCTATCTAATGTGATGTTCTATTGACCCAACACTTTTCGCAGAAAATCCTGGGAAATACGCATTTTATTTTTGCAATAATTCTTTATTAAAATTAACACAAAAGAAATCCAATACTCATTTCGAAAGTAATAACAAATAAAACTAAACATGTTTTCTTTTAACAAAAGTTATATTTTATTGTTAGCTATACAGTTAAAATTCTAAGCTTTTTGGAAGTTTGGGTAGATGCTTGGTGCCTAGGTTTATTTTTTAATTTTTGAAATTCACCTTTTATTAAAGACCATTTTGAATTTTTTCTGATCAACACAAGAATAAAAAAGTGTATTAAAATTTTAAAATGGTCATAACAAGGCCCTTCATCTTTTAAAGGCAAAAATCCTGGAAAATCCCGAGCCACAATACTCATACATTTTTCCGAAATGTTTGCTAAGATATTTGGCAAATGACAGTTTTTTCTAAACATTTGCTCAAATACAGCTACTAAAACATATGCTACTTCACCATACTCCGTCTGCGGTGCTTTAAGTGACCCAAAGTTTGACGATTTATTAAATTTTTTTTCTGTTATAAATGTTTCACTCGATGTTATGTTGTCATTTTGTTTTAATAATTTTTGACTACATTCATTGCAGTTTACTTTTTTAAAAGCGCAATATCCAGCATAGTACAGTATTGCATTTCTTTTTAAAATGTTATTATTTGTGTTAATGTTATCTAACTCACACTCTTCAGGCACAGGTTCGTCTTCGGCTTGCATTAAACTTATTTTATAATCATTTTGGAAAGTATTCCATTCGAGCTCTATCATACTTCCATCGTCTGCAAGGCAATTGGAATATTCACTATTGAATAGTAATTTAATAACAATAATGTTAGCGAAATGAACTCCTATTTCGTGGCTGGTGGGTGTATAGTTAAATCCTCCCTTTCCTCGAAGTCTGGAAAAGAAATTTTCCAATCCATCTTGGTTGGTTTTTCCGACGAGAATGTAATCCACATCAAAAGCTGAATTCAAATAGTCTATAAGCATTAGTTGTGCTTTGATAGTTATTTGAAGGCCTTTGATAAATTTAAAATAATTTTGATTTTTTGATAATATTTTGATATGTTCCAAAAAATTTAAACTGTCTTTTAGATATGCATAAATTTTGGAACTTTTTTATGAATATCTACTTTATGGAAAAACCCGAATTATATTTCTGGCGATATTATATTAATCGTATATGTACGTGTCAACAGTTTAGGCGCATCTTGGGTCCACCTACATTTTTACGAATTTTTAAATTTTCAAATGGAACAGAAATAAGTGAATAGACCGACAGTTCATTTTGAGAATTTTTTTTTACTGAAAGTGATATTTCAATAATGGAAAATTTTACTTTTCAAGAACGCGAAACGACACAAAATAATCACAAACAAATATATCTACAATGTGTCAAAAAAATATTTATAGGCTCACATAATTTTTATTAATTTAATTTTATTAATATTTTTGTTAACTTGAGTAATTTCATTCAAAAATAATTATCATTTCTTAGGTAAATTTAATCTGAAACTAAAACAACATCACGTTTCGATATTAAAAAATGGTTGATTCAGGCCCCACGACTTTGTTCTACCTTGAACGACCAGAATACTATTGATGACATTGGCCACATACTGGCCAGCTGAATCAATGGTCTCGTCTATAGATAACCATAAAAAATGATTTTTCACGTTACGTAATACGTGAAATATGCAAAAATATGCCATTTTGGAAAAATATGCAAAAATATGCACCAACAAGTTGGGTTTAAAATGCTTGGTTTTACGGATTTGTATCTTGCTTTTTTCAAAATTCGTGCTCTGGAAACAAATATATTATTGCATATTTTTGGTTGCCCTAATTATTACTTTTTTTTTATTTAACCTTCTCTCTGTGTATTGGGGTCAAATTGACCCCAATCAATTTTAAAGTTAAAAAAAATACGTTTCTTATTATTTAAATGGCCCATGCCCTATAAGATAGCCTCAACTAATATGTTATACACGCAATACAATGAAAATCAGGCCCAAATTACTTGTAAATTTTATAATTACCATAGTCTGAAATAAACCAAGCGCATTTCTGTGTACTGAGGTCAAAATCCCAAGTTACTTCCATGCACTATTTTCTATATAAATCAAAATATTATTTACTTTTTATATCTATGAATGTATTGTATATGTCTGTGATGTGTTGTGCAATTTTTCTGCTAATTAGAAAGTGAGACTAAGAGAGAAACTGCTTTGTTATTCACTTTTTGTATGTGTATTATACATAAAAACGCTAAAAAATTTGAGTTTTCGAAAATTTGGTCAAAACTGGGTGAAAAACCTTAAATTATGGCCAAAAACTGTCGAAAAATGTCAGCAACTGTCAAAAACTGTCGGAAAGTGTCAAAAGCTGTGCGTGTGATATTGGAAAAAAGAGGAAATAAAATATTCTTATTGTTTCGTGAGTACAATATTGAAATATACCGATTAATTTAGAAACTGTTCTAACTGGTTGAAACAGTTCTGAACGTTAATTAAGCAAGATTGTACATTTTTCAGTTTTTTTCGCTGTCAAAAAGAACTGTCAAAAAATGTCGAAAACAAAGGTTTTAAAAGACTGTCAAGAACTCGTGTCAAAACGTAACATAAACTGTGCCACAAATACTAGTTTTTGACACTACCCGTCTCTGGCATATATGTATGTATGTATATATCTACCTATTCCTAATATTTTTTCTCATTTTACTTTTGTATTATTTTATCGCTACCGATATTTCGAATGATCGTTGTTATTATGGTGCGAAAAAGACAGAGCAGCCAAGAGCCCTACTTCTACTCCTAAGGTATGAGATGAAGCGGAAATAGCAAATGACACTATTGATGTGGAGTTTCCGATGGCGATCAGCGTGAACAAGTTGTTGAACCGATATGTTGAACCGATAAATTTTGATAACGATTAACATTTTCAACTTGTCGCTGACGATCGAGGAAATGAATAAGAAAATGCTGAAAATGCGGCTGTTGAAGATAAAGAAACAAACACTGGTATGTGGTCAAAATAAAATACATTAGTATAATTTTTCATCTACATTTTTATGTGCACTTGTATTATCAACCAATGCCGCTACATGGCATTGTATTATCAACAAAACTTTATTACGATCATTTATTTCTTACGTTTCCCAAACAAACAGATTCGGAGTATTCATATTTTTTTTTTGTTTGTTTTGCTTATAAATAGAGAAAAGAAAAAAGGACGAAAGATGCAAATCGAAATTAAGTTATATATTTACAAGTGTTGTGTCAGTGCGTATGTTGCATGTTTATTCAATGTGTTTCATTTCGCTTATTTAACCTTTGTTTGGCACGATTATAAAACTACTTCTCGTCAACGCTTACAAATCGGGAAGTGGAACAATTTTATCACAAGTTTTCCATAAAAGGACGTAAATTCGAATAATATAAATATGATATCATAATTTAAATGTCGTTTTAATTTATTATAAAAAAAAAGTTCATTCTAGTTTTAAAAAAATCAAATTTAGGATGTATCGTGTTAACAAAAAGGTTAAAAAATACACACGCTAAATCGACTCTTTATTTTGTTTTTTAATTTTATGTTTTACTAATACAAAACCAAAATACATATAGGTAATGAAAAAAATTATTAGGATAAAAGCAACAAAAATGCATGTAAAAATGTATAAGCATTTTTGTTGGTTTCGGTGAGGGGTGTGGTTTCCAGTATTTGTATTTCGTAAATATTTCATTTATTTTAAAAACATTTCGTTCTGTTTATTTAAAACATGAATGATAGAAGGAGAGGCATATAGAAATTATCCTCGTCTCATAATATCACAAAAACAGAACTTAAAATATTTGAAATTATTTTATTTGGGTATATTTCCCTCATACAAAATATGCTTCTATAGTAGTTATTCTATGATAATACCACAGAGGACTATACCAGAGAGAGATCTTCTATGTGTCCATGTTGTATATAAAATAAAATCGTAAAATTATTGGTACTTTTTGAAAAGCGCCAGGTGAAAAGAGGATAAATATACATCATTATCTTGTATCACTTTCGAACACATAGCTTAAGTGACACATTAGAACACATAGCGAAGTCCTTCCTCAATGGTATTATGTTAAAAAAAAAAACAAGAAAGATACCACAACAACAACAATAATGACTTACTAAAAATCGGTGATCGTAAAGTGTATATTTTAATGCTGTCTTACTTTGGTAAAAGTTATTCCTATGTTCGGAGAGTGATGTAACTTTGCCCAACTTAAGAACCAAGAATAATTTTTTATTTTTACTTTCAACAGTTGGCAGTAAGCTCTAAAATATAATTTATTATTTAGAATTTAAAGTATAATAATTTCAAATGAAAATTAACAAAATTTAAATTTCTAATTTATCGAAAAATTGGGCATGCAATATGAAATTATTTCTATTTTCATCTACCAGATGGCAATACCATAGGTCCAAGGATGGAATGAAATTTGACACTTAAACGTATAGTAAAATAAAATTGGGTACCGAATTAAAAAAGTTGATTTTTGTATGAACAGCTGCGACTTATATTAATTCATTTTTTTTGTTTTAAATTATGAATTAAAAAAAGCGATTTAGGAAAATGAGAAAACTCAAATTGAATTTTATGTCATTTTTTTTAAAAACAGGCTGCTTTTTGGCTGCTTTATCCGCCGTCTGCCGGATCTGCTCACAAAAATTGAGTTTTGAGTCGATCGTGATCCCAAGATATTTTGCCGCATATTTGGTTTCCACCACTCCCCTGCCAATCCACATGTGTATATGATCGTTTGGATCCTCTTTTTCGTCAGAATGACAATTTCGGTGTTTTCGAGGGCCAATGATAGACCATGCGCCGCCATCCAGCTCCTCACGGTCCTCATGACCTGGTTCAGCTTCAATTGGGCCTGTTTGGTATCCCGGGCAGCAATAAGCGCCGCGACATCGTCCGCATACCCAACCAAAAGAGTCTCCTATGGCATTTCAGCTCGCAGCAGGCCATCATAAAATGCGTTCTAGAGGTCAGGTCCCAGGACCGACCCCTGGGCCACTCCCGCGGTGACTGCCATCTTCTTCCACCCTTCCTCAGTCTCGTAGATTATGCTGCGATCACTCAGATAATCGTTTAGAATACGCAGTAAGTATTCCGGTATTGCTTAAGTGCGCCAATCAAATCCCTCCAAGCCGCGGAATTGAAGGCATTCCTCACGTCCAGGGTCACCAAAAGCACTATCCGCTTAGAGAAGTGATTATGACTTTCAGCCCTCCTAACTGCCATAACAACTTCTTGGATCGCATCAATTGTGGACCGCCCTACCCTGAACCCATACTGCCTAGGCGAGAGATCACCCGCAGCCATTATCGCAGCATTTAGTCTCTCTTTAATCAATCTTTCCAGAATCATACCCGCATTATTAAGCATGCATAATGGCCTGTGGGATGATGGCAAAGTGGAGTCGCCCTTACCCTTACTAATAAGCACCAAACGTGCACTCTTCCAACAGGAGCTAAAGACCCCCGACACCAAGCATGAGTTGTACATATCCAGCAACAGCTGCGGATTTTTGTGAAAAACCATCTTTAGCACCTCGCCGGGTATCCCGTCCAGTCCAGGAGCTTTCTTGTCCTTCCCCGCCAATATCGCTTTTTCTAACTCCCCCTCAGTGAAAAGGGGGATATCTATTGCCCGTTCGCAGCCAGTCCTGGGTCTCTCTGGATGGCTAGGAAAGAGGCCCCTAATGATTCCCTCCATCATGGTCGCGTCCATTACCCCAGTCGGCTTCTGGGCTCAAAGCTTCTGCGTGACTATTTTGTAACCTAACCCCCTTGGATCTTTGTCGATATCCGCGACAAGTCTCCTCCAGCAGTCAGCCCTGCTGCGGTTTATGGCCCATCGTAGGTGTTTCCTAGCGCTTTTATGCTCTGCCGATGTCAGGTTTGCCTCAGAGCGGTTTTTTGCCCGTTGTGCCTTGCGCCGAAGCATAAGGCATTTCTTACGTAGTTCCGAGATTTCGGGTGTCCACCAGTATGCTGTAGGCTTGTCATGGCGCGGCTTTTTCCGTGGCATTGATTTTTCGCAAGCGGAAGTGATAAGGCGTATTGTAGAAGCCACCAGGGTCTCCGATGCCGATCTTTCATCCGTATTTCCCGTACGTCTTGTTCTCTGCACACCTCTCGCCAGCTCTTCTTCTAACCGCCCGGTGTTCATCTTTTGGAGATTCCACCGCACCGGTTTATCCCGCACTGGATTCTGTTTTTTACCGACAACCTCAAAGGAAATATATTGGTGGTCACTCCCTGTGTAGTCCTCCATAACTGCCCATCCTTGGACGAGTGGCACTAAAGCCTCAGCCGCAAGAGTGATGTCTGGGATCGTCTCAGTATATCCCGGCCGACGATAAGTTGTAACAAAGCCACTGTTTACAACCAAGGGACCTGTTCTTGAAGCCATCTCCAAAATGAGTCTTCCTCTAGTGTCCGGCCGTGGCATCCCCCACTCGATAGCCCTAGCGTTAAAGTCCCCAGCTACGACGACTCGTCCCGAAACCCTGACCACTTCGTCCTCTAAGGCGTCAGCTTTTCCTGGAAATCAGCGATAGCCTCATTTGGGATAAAGTAACAGCTGAAGTAGGCAACCTCCCTGTTCTTGACCCAGATGAACCCTCTGCCTGCTCCAAAGCTCGTAATGTGCTGTGCCCCCGCCGGAACCCATATGGCGGCAGTATCAAGAAGGTCAGAGTACCACGATGCAGACCCCTTACTCTGATACTGCTCGCTAATGAGCACCATGTCGGTTTGCTTCTCGGCGACCAACTGGTGCAAAAGCTGATCGGCGATTTTGCTCCGGTGCATATTTCCCTGGAGTATCCGCATCATCTTAGTCGATTTTTTACGGCCTGCAGTGCTTCCCGATACACGGTGCATTTACCAGACCCTGGGACATGGCATATATCTTCACTTCCTATTTTTCTCTCCGTGCAGAGTACGCATGGGATTGTGGCGGAGCAAGTTTTTTCCTTATGCCCGGGTTTCAAGCACCTGTAGCACAGCTTGCCCCTGTCTAGTCCCTTGCATTCTCTCGCCATATGGCCATAGCCAGAGCATTTGTAGCAGCGCGTAACAACCGCCCTTCTCCTCACCCGGCAATACAACCAGCCAATTTTAATCATACCCTGGCTTAGAAGTTTTAACGCCCACTTGTTTGGGATTTCCACAACGGCCACTTTCTGCTCCCTTGAGCTGGGGAAAACACTCACTTTCAATTCCTTTGCATCAGGGAATTCTCGTTTTACTGCTGTCTCTACCTCTTCCCTTTCAGTAAAACAGATATCTTCGACTCAAGGCTAACTACACCAGCCTTGTCTCCCAGTGCCACTTTTAATGCCCCGCAAAAAACACCTTTGTTCTTGCTGTTTGGTCCAAGTTCCAGAAGGACGCCGCCAGCTCTGGTCTGTTGGATGGCCGTTATGTCCGCCTCGGTCTCCTCTGGCTTAACTTTACTGCAGATCTCCCTCAATATTTCTGCGTACGATTTGCCTTCCGCCGGTCTTATAAGGAGTGCGTCGGGTCGGCCCTTGCGCGGCCTTCTACGCTTTCCCTTCCTTGATCTTGCTTGGGTGGTAACGGCAGGCCGTGTCAAGGTGGACACAGGAGGATTAATCGTGGACTTGGTACTCCCCGTCCTCACGTTCTCCGCTGCCTTCGCCTCCAGGTTTTCCCGTCTTTTCTCCCTCTCTGACGTTTGTTTTTCCCAGGCCCCTTCCACTGCACTATGTGATGCTTCGTCTCTCACCCTCTTCTCCTGCTGTTAATGCAGGTCTGCCGGGCTTGTGGCGGGTCTCTTCTGGCTTCCCTCTGGAGTTCCAACATTTTGGTGCAGCTCGATAACTTTAGCTGGTTCAACTTCGGATCTCCTCTGGATATAGATACCATGTGCCATGGCGCTTAACTGCTCTTCTAGTTCCACCAGTCCCAATTTAATGTCATTGGAGACATTTTTTTGCCGTCTGGTTGCAGCCTTCATCTTGCTGATGATGCTCCTGCCCCTCTGCAGCAGCTCTTCCTGCTCCGTCCAGTTCACCGTAGTGCAAGGCCGTTTCGTCACTGGCATCTCATCACTGATCGGTAGAGCATCATTCTCCTTCTTTGTGTTCACTGAGTTTACTTCCGTTTTATTAGATGGAGGGGTTCGCGGATTAGTACAGAATCTGCTCCTTCCAAAGACGGTCTCATCCGTACTGGTCAAATCCACCATTTCGCCATGTAAATTCATGGAGCCTGCTCCTTCTTGTGATGCTATTCGAGAAGCATCGTTCTCATTTCCGCTAATTACTTGTTTTTTTTATTCATTTCTAATCCCACGAGTAGCACGAGAAAAAACGGTCACCTATGACAGAACTCTGCGTTATCATAGGAAGGCTATGAGTTTAATCTGAATGTCGCCAAATTCGGAGTTCACACACATGCTAACGACTAAGCACCCCCTTAGCCACGCAGCTGTCGGCGCATGTAGTGCCACCTTAGCTTGGGTGTGCTAGCTTTTGGTCCGCCCCGGGTATTTGATTTCCCCGGTACCTGCCATAGCTGGCGGGCTGTCCAATATCCGCCACCCGGGGGAGGTGCCCGATGGGGGAGCTAGCCAACCCCACACGTTCCTAAGCAACGTATTAATGAGCAACATGGAGGAAAATCTAATACAAAATTTCAACCTGTTCCCGAGGATTTGGCTTAGATATGTAGATGACATTTTTGCAATAGTGAAACAACCCCGTTTGTCAGCTATTTTCAACCATATTAATACAATATATCCAGCAATTAAGTTTACAATGGAAACCGAGAAAAATGGCATTTTTAACTTCCTGGATATAAAAATCATCCGAAATAATAACAATAAACTAAAATTTGGAATTTTTAGGAAGTCTACAAATACAAATAGATTCATAACAGTAGGATTAACCTGGGCACAGTTTGGCCGGCTACGGACTCACGGTAGTGGGGTGGGATAATTTTCCAGGTTCCTAACAAACATGTCTGACTGTGCATATTTCTGCTCTACTTTGTTCCATTCCCGATCACCATATCCACCACCGACGGTCTAATATTTAACGCATTTTTACAAAAATATTATACACTTAAGAAATATATCCATTAAATTCCGGTTCAGTAAAATCAATAAATTAATTGTATCAACCAAAACTTAATTACAAAAGCAAATGGAATTAAGATAATAAAATTTTAGCACCTTTGGAATTGTCCGTTGAAATGTTCCTGGCTGTAAATCCCACAGCAATTTCTTCACAGCTTAGTACCGAAGACGAATATTCCGCAGTCCGATTAATTTGCTTACAGTCCTTCAAAAGTTTACCGTCGATACTCGATGACGTTTATTGTGTAGATTGTTGTTTGATTGTCATATATTTACACACAACAGACTTCTTACAACTCCGGTATAACTGTTTGGTGTCAATCATACTTTGCGTGTTACGTTAGTAATTTGAACTAATAAATCTCCACACGATTTCTTGTTCATACGGGGCGATTTTGGATGGCCACTATAAAACAGAATAAATTATAAGAACCCTTCTAGTTTTATCTTCTATCTTCACTAAATTAAAATTCTATCCAACAACACTTATGTTTAAATTTCACGCAAACGTCCTCGGTACACAATATGGTACTTTATTTTTCTCGACTCACGAATTCGGTATTATTCAACGGCACTTTATCACCACAAATCTTGGTATATGGAAAATCCCTCACGGATATAAAAATTGGACAACTTTATTAACTTCACGATAAAATTTTATACACGTTAATCACCACAAACTTAAATGTTTAATCGGTCGGTTTGCAACTTTTTGGAACGCAAGGTCTTAAACGCACGAAAAATAAACATAAATGTACAAAACTATCATAAAGGTAAAAGGTAAAAGGTAAAAGGTAAAAGGTAAAAGGTAAAAGGTAAAAGGTAAAAGGTAAAAGGTAAAAGGTAAAAGGTAAAAGGTAAAAGGTAAAAGGTAAAAGGTAAAAGGTAAAAGGTAAAAGGTAAAAGGTAAAAGGTAAAAGGTAAAAGGTAAAAGGTAAAAGGTAAAAGGTAAAAGGTAAAAGGTAAAAGGTAAAAGGTAAAAGGTAAAAGGTAAAAGGTAAAAGGTAAAAGGTAAAAGGTAAAAGGTAAAAGGTAAAAGGTAAAAGGTAAAAGGTAAAAGGTAAAAGGTAAAAGGTAAAAGGTAAAAGGTAAAAGGTAAAAGGTAAAAGGTAAAAGGTAAAAGGTAAAAGGTAAAAGGTAAAAGGTAAAAGGTAAAAGGTAAAAGGTAAAAGGTAAAAGGTAAAAGGTAAAAGGTAAAAGGTAAAAGGTAAAAGGTAAAAGGTAAAAGGTAAAAGGTAAAAGGTAAAAGGTAAAAGGTAAAAGGTAAAAGGTAAAAGGTAAAAGGTAAAAGGTAAAAGGTAAAAGGTAAAAGGTAAAAGGTAAAAGGTAAAAGGTAAAAGGTAAAAGGTAAAAGGTAAAAGGTAAAAGGTAAAAGGTAAAAGGTAAAAGGTAAAAGGTAAAAGGTAAAAGGTAAAAGGTAAAAGGTAAAAGGTAAAAGGTAAAAGGTAAAAGGTAAAAGGTAAAAGGTAAAAGGTAAAAGGTAAAAGGTAAAAGGTAAAAGGTAAAAGGTAAAAGGTAAAAGGTAAAAGGTAAAAGGTAAAAGGTAAAAGGTAAAAGGTAAAAGGTAAAAGGTAAAAGGTAAAAGGTAAAAGGTAAAAGGTAAAAGGTAAAAGGTAAAAGGTAAAAGGTAAAAGGTAAAAGGTAAAAGGTAAAAGGTAAAAGGTAAAAGGTAAAAGGTAAAAGGTAAAAGGTAAAAGGTAAAAGGTAAAAGGTAAAAGGTAAAAGGTAAAAGGTAAAAGGTAAAAGGTAAAAGGTAAAAGGTAAAAGGTAAAAGGTAAAAGGTAAAAGTTAAAAGTTAAAAGGTAAAAGGTAAAAGGTAAAAGGTAAAAGGTAAAAGGTAAAAGGTAAAAGGTAAAAGGTAAAAGGTAAAAGGTAAAAGGTAAAAGGTAAAAGGTAAAAGGTAAAAGGTAAAAGGTAAAAGGTAAAAGGTAAAAGGTAAAAGGTAAAAGGTAAAAGGTAAAAGGTAAAAGGTAAAAGGTAAAAGGTAAAAGGTAAAAGGTAAAAGGTAAAAGGTAAAAGGTAAAAGGTAAAAGGTAAAAGGTAAAAGGTAAAAGGTAAAAGGTAAAAGGTAAAAGGTAAAAGGTAAAAGGTAAAAGGTAAAAGGTAAAAGGTAAAAGGTAAAAGGTAAAAGGTAAAAGGTGTACACATTTAGTGTATGTAGGTCTCGTCTCGACGAATATAGTTCGACTATTTGCAAACCTTCGAGAGATCTGACGCGACTTAGAGCTACATAAGCTTGTCCACTTGCGAACAGGTCTGAACCCAAGTCAATAACTGCATTGTCAACTGTGCTACCTAGCATCTTATGTACAGTCGATGCTCATGATAGTATTAATGGTAGCATACGTTTTCCGATCGTGCCATAGCTATAGTTAGCTGGAAACTGTTTCGATATCGAACGTATGATGTGAATACCATGGCCACCGAAATCTACTTCTACTGCTGGTATGTCTTGGGCATACAATTGTCCTCTACGATCTTGTGGCCACTTGATATCCGTTATGTGACCTATGGAGACCTCCATTGACCAAGCCATTCGCAACATCGGTGTTGAATCTGAGCATCACTTTTGCGCCTCGGAATATGACTAATTCTGTTGGAAGTCCAGCTGTCTTATTTATGTCATTCGGAGTGACTCTTTCCAAGTTCATGTTGTCTGTATTCCGCGTAGAATCGACTAATGAATCCTGAGCTCTGATAATATTCATTGGCATATTTCTGTCTCTGAAGAATTGTAACACAGCTTCATTGTGCTCATCCACTTTCTTCTTAGTTGAGTATATGCGAAGGGCACGTTCTATGGAGAATTCACCGGTAAACTCATTGCTGACTTTGTCTATTAGTACTTTCATATGCTGAGCCTGGAATTCGCCTACTCTCAGTGCGTTCAGGATATGTATGAACGTATTGTCTCCTTGCTGTCGCATATTCTCTGTCAATTCAACCAATCTGAAGAGTCTCCATAAATGTACAGCTGGTATCATTCGCTCTGGCTGCTGGAATACTTAATGTCCTCGAATCGGTGGAAGCTGCATTAGATCTCCGAACAGTATGACGTTAATACCGCCAAAGAGCTCATCTCTATTCTTAAGTTGTCTTAAGCGTGAGTCTATCATACACAACATCTCGTATGCTATCATGGAAATTTCGTCTATAAACAGGAACTCTATGTCTTTCCACTGTTGTCGCATTAATCGGAGGTAATTGCCAGTCAGAAGTGGTAGATTGTTAAAGAGTCTTCCATCTTTCTGAACCGGTAGCTTCAGCAGACTGTGTATTGTTAGTGCTCCAGCCTTTGTTGCCTGCTTTCCATAGCATCTGTTCACCTGGTTTCTTAGCAGGTTGAATATGAATACCTTTCCAGTACCTGCACCTCCTGTAATGAACAGTCTTTCCCGATTTGTGCTGCCATCCATTTGTTCCTTTATGCTTCGTGTGATGTGTATGAAGAGCTCACGCTGTTTGACATTTATAGCTCTTCCAGAAGTTGGAATGCGTGCATTTCGTGCAGCGAATGCTTCTCTTGCCATATCGTAATCTACAATCAACTCGCTTTCTTGACGATATGGCATGTACTGAAGGAGGAGACTGTAGTAGTAATTTTCTAGATCGGATGTAGCCATGAAGTATGGGACTTGCACCACTGCTGGCGTGGCTCGCTCGACTATTTTGGATTTGTTATCCTTGACCTTGATTATGGTCTTTCTAGTTCGTGGTTCATCGTCGAGTATATCATCATCAATGCCTTCTTCAATAGTATCCTTCTTACTGTAATATGCTTCGAAGCGCATTGCGAACTCAATCAAGCTCATGTTATTGAAGTCAATAGTGGGATGTGAATCTGGTCTCAATTCGTATTTATCGAATATACTCTTACAGTAGCCAGTCGCCAAACCTTCCTCATTGAACTGAAGCACCTTTTATCGTTGTTCTGCCTTGCGCGTATTGAGGAACACACATTTTCTAGAGCTCTTTCGCATCTTTAGATGAGCTAGGCGATATACAGCTTCACATGCAGATACTTGTCTTTCCTTGTGGATTCCCATACAGATCTTGAAGAGCTTTCGAGAGATGTTGGTTTCCTAGCATCGTATCAGCTGAATGGCCTGTGCAATTCCAACATCGAGGTCTGTCGGCTCTGATTTGGACATTCGATCCGCATGGCTGAATATCCATATTACCTTCCCACAGTTTGAGAAGTGTGGGATTGTAGTTATTGATATTCCGGTCTTGTTCACACCGCTTCAGTAGACAGATTCTTCCTCCGTTTCGAATGAAATCATCCGACGAATGAGACACAATCTTTGTTGCCTCGCACACAGTTTGCGGGAAGAGCTGAACCGGCATCTTCTACCAGCAGTATTGTTCTTATAGCAAGTATCTTTGTGTCTATGAGTTTGGCATTTCTTAACTGTCTCATAAAGCTCTGATTGCTAATTTGGCAGTTCACAAGAGCATACACGATCTATTTGTGCCAGACCTTCTGGTGTATCGAAAGCTGGATGGTTTTCAATCCACACTACCATGTGGAGATGTGGACTGCCTCTCATCTGAAACTTGATTCTCCACCAGAAGTCTTTAACTCGACCACCAAGTACATTAGTGTTGCTTCGCATGAATCTTATTAATGCATTGACTCGTATCATGAAATGCCGGCTTACAACAACTGGATATCTCTCGATGAGAACTTGTGTTGCATGTATATCAATACTGCTTGGATCTTCATTCGGTCTTCCATCGGCAATCAGTAATGCTTTTCTCATATCCAACCAGTTCAAGTCACAGCAGCTGAAGGTGATGAAGTAGGTTGGTGGTCCGAGGCATCTCTTGTCCTTCGATTTTCTTTCTACAAGCTGCTATCGTGGACTTGACTCTATAATATTCGAATATTGACAGTGCATAGAACAGATACTCAATTTGCTGGAATCGTGTATCACTGCCAAGTATTCGATATTGGTAGTAGTCTGGCGGTGTGATGTAAACTGGTCGTTGTTCCTTTAGTTCATTAATGCCGTATGGGAAGAGCTGATACCATGCTAATTCTTCAGCCTTTAACTTATGTGCCTCATTCACAATATTGTCCCGTGTCTTGCGTACAACCTCATTCAAGTTATCAGACACCCCAAGTACTTCCTCAACATCTGGCTGGGCACAATCTATTGGTGCCATCACCGATGTATGGATAGCTTTTTCTGGTTGTTCTGATTCCTCTACTGGTACTGCTATCGATGCTTGCACATGTTTACGTAAGGGTATACTGTTCATTTCTTGAAGATGTTGCACGTTTGCATACCCGTACGAGTTCCTCGATGGTATCACATTCTATTATGCAAGCTCTACCATTTTCCGCAGCTCCAGCTCCTTTAGCTCTACATGAGTGTGAGTCTGTGAAGTAGTATTGGTCATCATAGTGCATGACGCCTAATGAGAATGACAGGGAAATCAGTATACCCGCACTATGACTTTCGAAAAATGCTTCAAGGCTCTGTCTCAGTGTCTTTGCAAGATCTCCCTGATTTATGTTGTCCTGTAAGCTTCCAAAGAATGGTGAGTCATCTGCATAGCTGATACTAAAGTTATTGTTGTACATGATGAAGTTTCGTTTGATCACAAAGTCTTCCAAAGGTATGGTTTGCCCCGCAATATCTGCCCTTCTTGGATACATGTTATTTACAATTAAATCCAATAACAATTAGATCAGTGTTTTTCGAGCCTGGCCCGCCGAATGAAGAGCTAAAGATAGGTTGTAGACAATTTTGAATTGTATGTTGATTTGGATGATCGGCAGCAATAAATTGGCGTTCCAAAAAAAAAAAGAGAAACGTGGTTTCGGCTGCTGATTTTCCTTTCCAATTTCCTCAAAAAATATTGTTAAAGATGATTCCAATATGTACCAAAAAAAATAAGGCTCACTGATTCCTTATTGGATATGGGCACCGGAGAAAATATATCACCAAGTATATTCAAACTATCACTTTAAATTTTAACAATATGGATTTTTATTAATTTTTATAATATTAATTTAATTTTGTGTTGATTGCTCAAGATCTCAATTGTAAGTAAGAAAAATTAATTTACAAAAAAATGATTAGCCATCGCCAATTACAGGGTATTACAAAAAATATTAAAATAGTCCGCTTAAATATTTTCAAATATTCGGACTTGCTACTTTATCATTATTCGGATTTCATTTCAATGCTCCGTCAACTAAATTATCATTGCACTGCCATTATCGATCATGGTACACTGCTAATTCTACGAAACGATCAAATTTATTTAATACCGAAATCTCACTAATTGACAAACAACAATAACAATTCAAATGTGTCAAAGTAATGAGATGAAATGAGAAAGAAAGAAAGAAATATTTTGTGCAAAAATGGTAAGCTAAATTATTAATTAAGATGAATCAGATGATTTGCAATGATTATATTTATAACAAATTAAATTTTAAGGCACTATGCGAAATCATCTGATTTTTCTTTCACATTTGTTGTGTTTTAAATTCTAATGTACATTTTGTTTTAGATTGGATTGTTTATATTGGTGGTAATGACAGAAGATAAGTATTTTGAATTTAATTAAATTGTTAACAATTTTGAGTAATTTAATTATTTGCTTTTAGCTGATCAGCTGGATCTAGACAGGTTGACTTCCCAAATTTTCAACCAACTTGATCCCAAGTGATTCCTATTATAAACTTAAATATCAGATTTGAAAAATTAGATCAGCCGAACCAGTGGAATCACTTAATAAGAGCCAAAAATCTTTAGTTTTTATTCTCTATTTCCCCTACAGTTGAAATAAAGGTTTTATTTTTCCATTTTTGAAAAATTAAGTTTTCGCTATTGTGAATTTACATTATACATATCGTAAAGACCTGATATAACATGAAACCTGTTTCAGCAAAAACCTGATTTACTATCATTAAACATACACTTCAATAATTTACGATCAGACATTTAGTAAGTCTTATTGTTGGTGTTATCGTAGGTTTTTGTTTGTTCCAAAATTAATACGTAAACAAAAAATAGTACGCAACCAAGCAAAAAAAAAAAAAAAAAACCAAAAATCGACCGTTCGGAGGTTGATCACTTTTGCTTTTGTATCAAATTTTCTCAAGTCGTTATTAGTTTCTGGTGATCACTTACCGTTGAAACATACGAATATTTTCTGTTTCAAATTAGTGTTGTTATTAATTATTATATGTGATGTGTGTGCAACTTAATTAATTAATTTTTGTCCCGTGTATGTTTAATCGTTTGGGAAAATATTTAATTTTTCACGAATAATTCAATAAAATTAATTTTGTTTAAAAATGGAGAAAAAATTGTAAGTACGATCGTCTTTAAAAAATATTGCAAATATTTTATTATATTGAAAGTTAGTGATCATGTGAGAAATGTTATAGGTGCTTACAAGCAGGTGTCGATTTTTCGATCTTTAGAAATTGAAAGTAATTTTTTTTTCTTATTCTTATTCTATGATCCGTCTATGTATTATTAGTGGAAGTGATTGGGGCACCGGATTAGATTTTAAAGATTTTAAGTGCCCGTACTAACATTGTTATTGTGTAAAATTCATATTGTACCAATCACTGACGCAAAAAACCATTTATACCGAAATAATCACAAAAAAGTCTAGCTTCATTAGGTAGGAAAGCGGAGGTAAGCCGAACAAACTACTAGCCTAAATAATTATCAGACCTTGAATCTGTCCTTAACAGTCAAAATGCGAGAAAAATTTAAATAGCGATTTAGTGATTTTTAACTGGTTTAGAGATTTGTGGTAATAAAACTGTAGACAATTTATTATGGTAATATATGGATTATTGGCGATATTTTAATAGCGTGATTCAGAAACTAGTTTTCTTCATTCATAGTATTGAATATAAGAAAAAAATAAGTCATGCGTTTTTTGAATAGAGGTTGATAACATTTTAACCAAATTTTATGAAAATAGCTCCCGTTAAAATGGAGAAGTTGGAAATAGACAATCATATTGTTTTTTATTTTTTTACTTTCAATTTCGAATTTTGATCAATCGCTCATTAGGTACTGCTTTGGTTTGGAAACTATTTTCTTTCGTTCTTTGTTGTTTAATGAGTATCACACACGCGGTCCTAAAGATGGACAGCTTAAACTCTTTTGCCTCTCGATTAGTTTTCAGATTGACATGCTCTTCTACGCTTATGCTCAGCAGACTTGACGGCATACAAATTGAAATTCTACCAATTGATTGATTTGCTGCGGTCCTCTTTTTTGGCTTGATAATATAATGGTATGATGGTAGAAATGATGGTATGATGGTACGTTTGATAAGAGTACAATGATAGTACTATGGAATAATTATATGATGTTTTGATGCTACGACGTATAATGGAATGATGGCATGGTGATATGATGGTAACATGGTTCGATGGTATTATGGTGCGATGGTAGCATCGATGGTTTAGTGGCATATTGGCATGATTAGGGTATCGAAATTATTAGAATTTCAAAGTATCCGGCTATTTAGGTTAGGTTAGGTTGGAGTGGTTGCTTACGCACACTTAGACCGGTGACGGTCCATTGTGATACCACAGGATGTATCCCCTTTTACCCCTATTGGAACCATTTCGAGCTACTTATGTAGCGTAAGACGTCCCGCACTTTAATGTTTTCGAGATCCGAGAGGCAGTCCATCCTGATCTTACCTAAGTGTTTGTGCCTTCTCAGAGCCAATGCTAGACACGAGCAAAGGAAGTGGACCAACGTCTCTTCCTCCTCTTCGTCCAAGCAGCTTCTGCAGAAGTCATTAGCCTCCAGACCCAGCCTTCTTGCATGTTCTCCAAAAAGGCAGTGTCCCGTGAGAATTCCTACGACCGTTCTTAATTCACGTCTGCGTAAGGATATTAATGCCCTAGTGCGCCCCAAGTCCAGCTTTGGCCAAACTTGTCTTGCAACTCTACAGGTGAGGGTGTTAGACCACCTTTCCCCCGCTGAGGATAGCGCCTGTTTTCCAAGTGCTTGTATCAGCGCTGTAATAGGCCTCCCCAGACTTGCCCTTTCCGGTTGCAGCTGGAGAGTCGTACCATGCCTAGCAAGTTCATCTGTCCTGCAGTTCCCCATGACGCCCGAGTGACCTGGGACCCAGACTACCTGAATATTGAAATGCTCACACATCTTATTTAGAGATGAGTGACAGCTCAACGCCACCCGTGACGCCAAAGACACCGATTCTTATGACCGGATCGCCGCTTGACTGTCCACATAGATTGTGATATCGCCTGAGGATAGCACATTATGTTTCAACCACGTCATGACCTCCTCAATCGCTACGACTTCAGCTTGGTACACGTGCAGTAATCAGGGAGACGAATAGAAATGTTTACATTTTATTTGTCACAGAATACTCCAGCTCCTACTTTGCCGTCTAGCTTGGCGCCATCTGTGAAGAATTGCAACGCTTTGGTTTCCGATAACGGTCTATTCCTCCAGGATTCCCTTGAAGGAAGGAGGTCCGAAATCGCTTCTCGAAGCGTAGAGTAGGTTTAATGTAGTCAAGATTCGTCAGCTCATCCTTCAACGATCTAACAATAGTGGAGTGTCCTATACTAAGACACCTCCACTGAGAGACGGCTGCAAGTCATACAGCCGTATTTGCCGCCATCTGTTTGCCAAAAATGTCGACCGGAAGAAGGTGCAACATAACCTCTAAGGCACTTGTCGGTGTCGACCTCAATGCCCCGCTAACAAGCATACAGGCCGTTCTTTGCACTCTCTCAATCTTACTTTTATAAGTAACCTTGTCCAGAGCTGGCCACCAAACACCCACCCCGTACATGAGTACAGGTCTCACTACAGCGGTGTAGAGCCAGTGTACCAGCTCTGGCTTCAGACTCCATCTATGACCAATGGCGTTCCTACAGGAGTACAAAGCAATAGTAGCTTTGTTTATTCTCTCCAACATGTTGGGCTTCCAACTGAGCTTACTGTCTAAGATAATGCCCAGATATTTAGCTCTGTCTGTGAATTTCCCGGTAACAGCTAAAGCTACGTCATCTGCGTACGCGATAACTTCAATATCCTCTCTCTCCAATTCAAGTAGTAACCCGTTTACCACTATGTTTCAGAGAAGAGGAGACAGAACCCCCCCTGCGGGGTTCCCCTAGTTACTCGCCTCTTGATGGTGGAGTCCCCCAACTTCAAACTAACAATCCTGCTTCCCAGCATATAATTGATTAACCCTATCAGAGGAACGTCCACCTCCAAAAATGACAATTCCTCCTTGATTGCCTCCGCTTTCACATTATTAAAGGCGCCTTCTATATCCAGGAAAGCCACCAAACAGAATTCCTTCGAACTAATCGATTTCTCAAGCGTACACACCAAGGCGTGCAGAGCAGTGTCCACAGATCTACCCTTTGTGTACGCATGCTGAGACGATGCCCACTTCCTGGCACCTATTTTATCTCTGATGTATACATCCATCAGCCTTTCCAAGGTTTTCAAAAGAAAGGATGATAGAGTTATTGGTCTTAGGTCCCTAGGATAGACATGTGAGCTTTTCCCCGCTTTCGGTATAAACACCACATTGACCTCCGTCCAGTACCTAGGAACATAGCCCAGCTTCAAACACCCTTTGAATATAGCTTCCAGGTAGGGAAGAATAATTACTGAGTTCTTTTGAAGTTCAGCTGGTATAATTTTGATCCGGACCCAGGGGTTTAAAACCCCTCAGTGCCCATAGAATCTGTTTTCCGGTTACGATATCCTCTTGGAACACTGACAGTGACTCCTGATGATTGCTACGCACCAACAGGTCTTCAAATCTCCCTGGGAAGTGTGTCTCGAAGAGAAGCTCCAGAGACTCTCCACTAGAAGCTGTCCAAGATCCGTCCGGTTTTATCCAAAAACTGGGACTAGATGTAATTTTGGAAAGAATCTTTCTAAGACGGGAGGTTTCGGATACCCCTTCCATTTTATCACAAAAGATTCTCCAAGACCTCCTTTGTGCCTTTCTTAATTCTTTCTTATAAATTCCGAGTTTCTCCTTATAGGATTCCCAATCCTGAGCCTCCCTTGTATTTTTGGCTCTATTAAAGGCTGTCCTACAAGCCTTCCGATAGGCTCCCAGTTCCCTGGACCACCATACTGGTTTTTGTCTACCCGTAGGCTTAGCCAGTGGGCAGGCAGCACGAAAGGATCTGTTGCATGCGCTAGTAACGCTAGCCACCATGTCCTCCAGCTCCCCAACGGTCGTCGGGGGCTCCATAGCCCTCGTCGGTAACATTTCCTCCAATAATTCCCCATATTTGCTCCAGTTGGTCCTTCTAGGGTTCCTGAAGGCTTCCCGGGTAGCAGGGTGAATATCGAGGCTATAGGTTAAATATCGATGATCAGAAAAGGAGTGTTCCTTATCCACCCTCCAATTTTTAACCATATGAAGAATATTATTTGAGGCAAGGGTCACGTCTAGAACCTCCTGCCTGTTACTAGTAATAAATGTGGGTTCCCGCCCAATATTACACACTGAAAGGTTAGTACTCATCAAATAATCAAAAAGCGACTCACCCCTTACATTAATGTCTGTGCTTCCCCAGATAGTGTGATGCGCATTAGCATCCACTCCCAGTACCACACCTACCTTTGATTGTTCCGCTTTACGGATCAGCTCCTCCAGGTTATCCGGAGGAACCTCCTTCTCCCGGTCCATGTAGGCTGAAACTAGCCAGAATCTACAAGTGCCTACTTCCAGGCTAACTGCAGTAGTGTCACCATTGCTGTATTGAGAGAGAAGGAAAAGATTAATATTATTTTTCCCAAGAATACAAGATCTGATCTTCCCAGACTTACTAGAGGATATAATTTTGTACCCTTTGGTTCTGAGGCCACAGATCCTGTTATTGTTAATCCAAGGTTCTTGGATTAGTATCACATCCTCACCCGAACTAGCCAGCCTGAGGGGTAGAGCTGCCGAAGCAGCCTTAGAATGGTGAAGGTTAATTTGACTTATCTTAATCATAACCATTTCACCTGTACCTACCTCTATGATAAATTCCTGCTACCGCAGGAATATTAATTCCCCGTATTTGGGGATGCGCCGGATACGCTTGTCTCGCCACCCCTCATACACTCTGTAGAGGACTTGTCAGTGCTCCCCCCGTCTGGCCGGGCTGTCGACATCCTCCTTCATCGGTACACCAGCTCCTTCGCTTATGTGCCCCTCCTCATCCTTCGAAGGAGCCCTTGCCCTATTGAGGTCGCCGGATTCACTCTTCCCCCTACCCTCAGCTTCTTCCCCCATGCTGCTGGTAGCCCCTTCAGGCCTGGGCGGATTGCCACCGTCCTCCGGTTGGCTTCCCGTACGCGCTTCCGCCCCATCCTTTTTATAGACATTGAGAGTAATTGACCCGAAACCGAAGTCAATTACTCCCTTCGTTTTGTGAAGGAGGGCAAGGGACTCCTTATTTATCACCATGATTGATAATTTCGAGCCCCCCTTCGCCTCCTCCTGCTTGACGATCTTCCAATTTCCGGTCGGAAGATTCGGGTTACTGGCCTGAATGATTTTCAAAGCCCCGTCAGTGCTAGCCGGTTCGGATGGCAGCCAGACACGTGCCCTCGGCCTGCTGGGAATTTCCTCCCGGCTAACTGCCGCAAGCTTTGCGCCTGGCCACACCTCCCCTACTTTGGCTATAGCCTTTTTGTACAGATCCGCAGATCTAGAGTCCGAGCATGCAGTCATCTTTACACGCCCTTGATACCATCCCGCATCTCTGCAGGATGGGGGTGGTTCCGGATTTTCACCCAGGACCTTTAAAAAGACGAGGTTGAGTGCATTATACACCAACCTCCATTTTTCCGCCGTGATGCTCCCATCTTCTTGACTTTCGTCAATGATGGCTAGCATCAACACATGCTTCCTCAAGACATCGCTGAACAGCTTTGTCCCTGAGTTGGAGCTCGGCTTCTTTTCAGTCACCAACTTGGCCCGCTTGCTGTTGACTACTTCCACCTCGTCCTGGGACCGCTGTATTCAAGGAGTAAAGACACTAGGCATTGGAGGTATTAATGTAATCGGTAATGACATTAATCTTGACCGTGTAAGAGCAGCTTTATACTTTATAATTTTATTACTGTCTTTCATTTAAGTACGGTTCACGACATATGAAGTTCGTATGCAAATTGTACTATAGAATCGTACTGAAGTTAGATTTAACTCAATATAATGGGCAATTTTGTACATCATTGTATGTGTCAAAATATTTAATTCTATTTTCGTTTGCTTGTTGTGCGCTTCGAAGAATTGTTTATGGTGTTTGTGCTAACTTTAGTAAAAAATAACATTACCATGTTAAATTTCTTATTAGCAACGTATTTAAAGCGAAAAATGTTTAATAAAAAGTGCCGTCGATTTGGTGTTAACCCAGTGAATCGCCGTAGAGTAACACAAGGCTTTTACAATAATCTTGTCGAGGAAATGAGATTAACGGACACCGAAACGTTTACAAATTACCATCGAATGAAATTAGAAACATTTGACGAATTGTTAACAATGGTTGGTCCAATAATTCAAAGGATTGATGTAGGTGAAAGATCTATCACTGCGGGGCAACGTCTATCACTAACCCTTCGGTAAGTATGACAAATACTA